>VDFB02382719.1:0-28148 GCA_007258455.2 Sequoia sempervirens
TGCCAGAGTTATACCAAGCCCTGAAATCAACACAGATCATGTACTGAAATGACCTCTGTCAATTGTGCTTCGTTTTGTGCCTTGAATTTCCCTTGTTTGTTGTGTTTCAGATGTATGAGTGGTTTATTTGTTTGTTTTTCAGTGACTTAGTATGCGAGGAATGCATAGGAAAGTAAATAACATTCACAACAGTAACAGTAAGTTTAACATCCAATTGAATCCTTTATTCTCATTTATTCAATTCTGAATACATGCATAAGAGAATTTCTGCCTATGGTGGCTTCAAATATTATCAGATTTAGAGTGTGAAAATGTACAAAGCACAGGCCCGCACCTATATTAGTTGCTGCTGGAACGATGCAGTCCGAACCTTGTTGAATGTGTGGCTGTCTTGGACACCCGTCCCTTCTCCTAATATTCTGCAACTTCGCTAATGGCTGGGTGATTCCATGAAGAGCTGTGGCAGTTTGTGGAATGGATGTGATTCTGAAGCTACCATCTCCGGTAATGATACTCAACTTTAATTCTGGGACTCTCTCACTGAAATGGCTTCTATTATGGCTGTGAATTCCAGTCTGGAACAGATGTCTTCCTTTTACCTCAGATTTTTGCAAGATATTGTCGGCATTCACTTGGCGATGTGAGGTTTTCGTCTCAACCGCCTCAAACCAGAGTTTTCGTCCTGGGTCTCCTCCTCAAATCGGCTGTAAGAGAAATTATCAAAACATAGAATGATTCTGGATACGTCTCCTACAGAGTTTGAGCCTTTTAATAAACAGAAGTTGCCAACTTAGCTACCATAAAAGCCGTTTCTCCTCCATTTGAACAGTTCTTTCCATTCCCACCAAAAATCAACAAGCTTATCCAAAGTGAATAAATCGCTTATACTGGAGATGGACCGACTTAGGCATAAATTAATATTTCTTTTGATTTATCCCCCACCATGGTAATCGCCTAGAGAGAGAGGAAGTCATCACTTAGAAGGACCCACTTAATTGAACTCAAAAAATAATTAAATATTAGCATATGACTTTAGCCCCATTTAATTATAGTTTATATTATTCCCTTAGCTTTAATTTATTTCTAATCCCAGGAATAGAAGATTAGAAAAATGTCTCTAAGGTGACGCTAGGTAAAGGGAAACATTACATGTACAGCCTGACAACAGCCTCCATCTGAAGTCCTCCCTAACTCCAAGAAACTAGCAAATGGAAGGTATTTCCCCAAAATGGAAAACCTTCTCTATTATAGTGACACATTCAGGAGATTTTTTATAATCAGAAATATCTCCCAAGTTGGCAAGCCTGCTTGAGAGTGTTCATAGCATATGCACACTTCGTATCCCATCTAATCTCCTACAGGGTTTCAAAGCAATGCTTAAGATCTCTGCACTCCCAAAGAATCATGTATTGTTGCATGTGTGTTGATGAAAGGAGGGGTCCTGTAACCCTGGTTTCCAATCAGCATACCCCCACATTTCTTTAAGATTCTCTGTTAAAAACTTGAGATCCATATACAAATGATGAGATAATCATAATTGTAATCGATAGTGTTTGTTTCATGCCACATATAACAAACTACTATAACTATTTTCCTCTTTCCTACAACCCCCAAGAATTGTGTAATGTTGCAGGTATGGAGATGTAAAGACTGCTGCTTTAACACTGGTTTCTTATCTAGATACCCCAACATTTCCCTAAGATATACTGATAAAACATTAAGATTCATATGCAAATGATCTCCAAAAAATGAATAATCATAAGAATAATCAATGGTGTTTATTTTGGGCCACTTTAGTGGCATACTCTTAAACCATATGCCACTTGCCTACAACTTTAAGAATAATGTACAATCACAAATGTGAGAATGTAAAGAAGGGTCCTGAAACATTGGTTCCTCAGAATTCACCATTACAAATCCAAATATTCACATGCAAATTAAATAAAATTAATAAGATAGTCCTAAAAATGAGAAATTGTGTTTTTTTTAGGTCACTTCTACCATCAAACTTGTAAACTATTTGCCTCTTCTCTGCAACTCCTGATAACCATTCTTTATGGTCTAGCGATATCATGGAAACTGCTCAGTCAACTTCTTAATTTAGTTACCACAAAATAGAAGTATCTGCAACTTAGAATGCTAATTCTTGTACAGGCAGAAAACGATCCCTATATTTAACAAAAAAAGGTGAAACAGAGTTTCATCCACTCTGGACAGAACAGGGTCTACATCATGAATATATGGTGGATACACAAGGCATCTATCTTGCACGATAAATAAGTTGCTTGACACAAAGCAGCTTACCAAAAAAAAAAAATCCAAATCAACTAGGATGAAAGTTTCAAAGAAGAATTCAGAAACTTTACTTGAAGATTAGAAAATGATAGAGAACTACCATAGAATGTCACCATATCTACAGCGGCCAACATAATGATTGGAAAAATGTGAAGTGGAAGCTACCTCCTGGAAGGATTTGTAAAACTAAACTTCAATGGTGCATCAAGAGGCAACACTGGACCTGCAAGGGCAGGTGTCATCATTTGTGATGAACATGAGACATTTCTGCAAGGGGGTTTCCATATTCTTGGGTACCCAAACAAATAATATGGCAGAATATGAAGCAGTAATTAATGGTTTTGCTCTCACTAGATATTTGAGGCTGAAAAATATTATGTTTGAAGGAGACTCTCAAGTGGTGATAAATGGCCTTCAAAAAGAAACACTACCAAACTGGAAATTAAAAAGCCTTTTGGAGGAAGCTGTGTAAATCAGTAAGGCTCTTGATGAGATCATTTTCTCACATCGTTATAGAAAAGCCAACTTGGCAGCTGACCCTTTAGCCAACTGTGGCATTGATAAAGATCCTCAACCAAACATATTTAGCTCCTCGCCACATTCATGGTTTGGTTTATCCAGTCTAACTTCCTTTAAACCTCCCTAAATTATATAGCCCTTGAAATCCCCTACCACCCCAATGTCATGTAACTTCCTGATAAATGTCATTGCGCATAGCTGGCATCACATTACTACCGCGGAATGATTAGCAAATTTTGCACTGTATCCCTCATATCTTTGAGATTGATGATCTTAAATATGACTTGACCTTGTTATAACTTCTCATGTGTTGGCATCATGGCTAGTTCTATGGGAATATGGTTTAAAGGAATATTGAGCTGTTGGCATTGTTCATGGCTTTTAGTTTTTTTGTGTTTTTGCTTGACAAGGCTGGTCTGGTGTGTACTACTCTGGGCAGGTGGTCTGTTGGCACTCATCTCCACAGCTCACGAAATGGCTTGTCAACAACCTAAATCTTCAACACAGAATCCACACCATTATGGCAGGGTTACAGAAAGGCGCCTCAATGTCATTTTCAACTGCAAAGAACCTGCAGCTATTATAGGATTGGGTGAAGGCAGACCTCCTAGGTTGAAGGCTTGCACATTGGAAGACTTTATAGTGAAGTTGTCAATGGAAATTCCAGACAAGAGGTTGTGGCTATGGTTACTGCATTTATTTCTGCTTGCAATGTACAATGGCAATACTACAACTCCAAGGTTGGAACAGAGACTGGAAAAAGCACTGCCAATCACTGCTGGGGCAACAATGGCAGATGTCTGCCTTGCACAAAAAGAGAATGTTATGGTTTACCATGAACTTCAGGAGGTTAGGGCCTTTTGAGAGGTTTAGACCATGTTGTGAAGAATCTACTGCTACTCACAACAACAGCCTTCTGGAGGTGTCTAGTGCATTTACCATGCCATGGTTTACACAAGGAAAAACAGCCTTCAAAAAATGCCAAGAGGTTCTTAAAGGAGTCAAATTTCCAGCTATAAGGATGCATAGTTCTAAAATGCAGGCTGGTTGGAGACAGCAAGGTGTCATGGAGGTTACTCTTCATGATGGACAGGTGGGGGAAGCTGCAACTAGAGGTGTGGTGCTGGTTGGCGTCAACGAGGGGATATAGGTAATGACATATTATGTTGTTGTGTTTTGGTTTGTGAGAATTTGGCTATAGGAATGCTATGTAAATTTTATCATTTTTGTAAGTACTGTTAAGGGGCTTTCTAAATGTGACTGTTATTATATGTTAGTCTTTTGAAAAAAATAGTTATATCAGATAGATATTTTATCTTTCACTATTGCAATGAACCATATGAAGTATTGCAAATATTTGCAGGTGAGGGCCCCAATAGAAACCTCTCTGTTTAATCAAACAAATATATATATTGCAAGTTGTAGCATTTAATAAATATCATTTTTGTTATAATATCATTGGAGTATCACTCCTTTTGGTAAAGGAATGCATAGAAAGAGCAACAAAAAATACTAGTTGCAAAAAAATCCCATTAAAATTAACAAATTTGTTTGCCAACATTTTCATCTCAAATTGTACCTTAATGGATATCCATTTTTTCTAAATGCAAAAATATGGTTGCACCAAAAATATTTTTTAATAAAGGAACTTTCAAGTGATAACCCAGGTCTTCAATGAGCAACTTCTTAAGTTTCATGACAGATACAAGTCCAAACTCAATAATACAGACATTACAACACAAGAAATGGTCTCTTAGCTTACCCTTATTAAAAAATACTGACCCAGGTCGTAAGTTCTCATGTGCCTCTATGATACTCTTCTCAATACCATCCACAATAACGTCAAATGACTGTCGAACAAAACCAAGAGATGTAATTATGTACACAACATATTGCAGGTAGCCCCCGGGGCCAGAGTGTGTGTGAATGCCACTTATAGCCACATTCTCCTTAGTGTACATGTCTCCATACCTGCTCATGGAAACACACACTTAAGAAAACCTTGCATATTGCTTAAGCAAATGAATAACAAACATATAATGTAGCTAACAAATGTAAGGAGAAATATGAAACAAGGAAATAGTATATGTAGGATGAACAATGTGATATAATACCTAGTTATTTATAACAGGTATAGCTAGTCAGAAAAGGTCATGTTGAATAGTCACATCCTAGTTGTATTGAACCCACACAACAGAAACATATGGAGTATTGAGGAAATGTGTGGTCAAAAGAGGAACATAAACCTACTGGTTTAGGCCTAGGCGAAGGGAACCACCAATGTATGCACAGATCAACCTATGAAGACCATTGCAGTGTTGCACTACTTTATAAAATTTCACACTATCCTTACAAATTACAATAGTATAGAATGATTACGATATATAAAGGTATATATATTATTAACTACTATTGCCTATAAAACCTCAAATTATCACATTTTAACTAAGTTGCTGGTTCTGGTACTGGTTTGGGTTTGGGTTAGCGGGTTCGGCTAAAATTGTTTTTGGGGTTTGGGTTTGTTTTGGGTTCGTTCATACAAAAAACATGTAAAAATCATGTATATATATATATATGCAGCCTAGAAGCATGAATTAGGATTAGAATATCACATAGCATCATATAAACAACAAAACCACCATAAACTTGAATGTCATTTAAAACATGCATGATAAATATTCATCGATCAAACTTTAAGTGCAATATTAAAATAATAATATCAAGTTCAACACTACTTGGTTGTGTGATTTTCCCAGCTACTTGGTTTGATGGACCTTAATTGGATTCTCAAACCTTGTCCTAAATGACCTTAGTCAATGCAAGACTAAATAAAATCATTTCACAAGGCTCCATAAGTGAGAGAGGAGGTGGTTGAAATACAACTACCCTCTTAAATTTTTCTTATAAGATTCTAACCAAAGCCTCTTCTAGAATTATCAAGTTGTTGATGACACAAATAATCTTAAGAGCGTAGAGTGGTTTTATAAAGGGTGGATTTATTTAGGATAGCCTTACAAATAAGAAGGCATGTAAGGGGCAAGAGAATCTGATAAAAATGATCTTTTTATTAAAATCAACTTTCACAATATTGAATAGATTAAGTAAAAATTCATTTTGAAAATGCCTAATTAGTTGGTCTTGGGATTTTGCTTCCACAAGACAATAGACTCTTTTTTCACATGCTTCTTTCACAAGGCAATGGAGACAGAAAACCAACTGAATAAGCATGTGAAAAAAAGTAAAAAAAAAAAGTGAAAAACCTTTTTCTACGTGTCTGGGTGCATCCTGGATGCGCCCAGGTTTGTCTCGGGTTCACCCTGGGCAAACCAGCCCCCCTATACAGGAACCCTACCGGAACCGCAAAGGAAAAGAACCAAGACTCGGATCCAGTGCAAACCGAACCCAAATCCAGCCTGGTAGGAGGCAAACCCGGCTACTTAGCATGTTAACAGAATTTAAAGGGAGTTTTTTATTTCTAGTTTCAACTACATTTAGCAAGAGGATGGTCTGAAACTGATCTCAAATGTTGCAAGAAAATTTTAAATCTATGAACTTAGTCACCTTTTTGCTAAGAGTACCAGAGACTTTGAGGGCATGAACTCCATCCTTGGTAGCATCCTAGGCCAGACCACCTTACCTCAATGGGGCTTGTGGGGCAAACTTATTGGGGATAGAACACAAGACTTCAAAACAGTGAGCATGAACCAGAGATGGAATTTCAGTAGTTATAGCAGGTTTACGGGTGGGCTCATAACAAAAACCAAAAATAAAAGAAAGTGGGAAAGATGTAAAGAAACAAAAACCAAAAAGAGCTCATTTTCTACTAGAAATTGACAATGGTGAGGAAGCGGTGGTGGTTACCAATTTATGGTATTACATAGAACTGCATCTTAAGAGAATCATTATGAAGAAACTCAATACCATTGGCACCCTTGATGGGAATTTGTGTTAAGAGTTACAGATTGGATATCACAAGGAAAATGGAATGGAAGTCGATGATGAAAAGATTAGAGTGACACAGGTGATGATGATGTAAAACTTTAAGACCCGAATAATCTTAAGTGTTGACTAATGAACCCAAGAACACCAATGAATAATTGCCCTGGAAAATAAGATTCTACTTGAATACAATACAATACATTACAGAAGGTCTTGCTTTACAAAAACTTCAAAATCAGGAAATCTGGAATTCTGACGGGCTGATGACCATGTAGAAGCTTATAGTAAGCCTTTGAGGATATTGGTATGATGTAAATGAAGATCCTGTAAACTCTTTTTACCTCAAGATATTATCTCAAAGTAACAAAGACAATCAACCTTGAGGTTTACTCTCACACGGGCACTTGGGTGTATGGATGTGCCTTGCCATTCATATTGTCTTATCGTTTTCTTAACAGAATAGCAAGAATCATATATTTGTGCCTTGATGTGTTACTTCCTTAACTCTCAGCTTTGTCTTTTCCATGCATCGATACCTTGATGCATAGTCACATTTGCCTCATCGGTATCTCCTCTACATACCTCAAATTTGGCATACAGTTAGTTACCTTGTCCTATCATTCTGTTATTTGGCCACTTTTAAACAAAATTTCCTCCTTTAACCTGCCAGTTTCAGAATTTTGAAATTTTTCAGTCCATTCATCAGTTTTTCCATTCTGTCTTAGTGCACTAGTTATCTGGCCATAGTTTATCAAAATTTCTTCCTTTAACCTGCCAGTTCAGAATTTTGAAAATTTTCAGTTCATACATCAGTTTTCTTCTTTCTGTCTTAGTGTGCCAGTTATCTGGCCACTGTTTATCAAAATTTCCTCCTTTAACCTGCCAGTTTCAGAATTTTGAAAATTGTCAGTCCAATCATCAGTCTCTTTCTAGCTTGTTTTGAAATCTTTTGGCACATATAGCTCCCCTAACATTCCCCAGTTAGGGCAATCCTTTCAAAGTAGCATCAGCCATCAAATCTTGTTGCACCTTGCAAGATTCGGTGATCTTACTTCAACATCAAGGTGGTCCTTGCATAGAGTCTTGGAGCTTGCCAGTTAGACAGACACCTTTCTTCCTCAAGCGAATGTCAGTCTCTATTAATTTCCATCCTAATAAGCCAGGGATACCCGGGGACGCGTCCCCCCCACCCCAAAAAATCCCCCATCCTGGGTACCAGGGGACGGCAAGGGGATGGTAGGGGACCGTCCCCCTTTTTTGGAAACTAGCGGGAAACATCCCAGGGACAGGGGACCCCGTTTCCCCAAAGGGGGACGGCTGACCAGTCCCGGGGACAAAAGGGGGACGGCTGAGCCGTCCCTCAACCGTCCCCCACGTTTTGCAAGCTGAAATCTTTTTTAAAAAAACATTAAATTTAAAAAGAATGCCCCTGCCTACGTGGCATGTGTGGGCCCTCATGTTTTTTACTCCTTTATGAAGGAAAAAGGGCCTCTAAAACCTCATTTTATTCATTTTGTTTGTTTGAGCAGCCAAGGGTTTGACAGGAAAAAAAATTGCAGCCATTGAAGAAGAAGGAGCAGCAGTTTGAAGGAGGAGAGGAGGTTGAAATAGTGTTGTTGGGAGTGCAAATCCATCAAAAATGATGCATTTCCTTTCCCTATTTTCATTTTTTTCATTTTTTTGCAAAATATGAAGCATACATAGTCTGATTTTATTTTTTTTTGCATTTTCAGTCAAAACTTGCATTCTAAAAATAGGAAAACATGAGCAGCAGCGAGGGTGGGAGTGATAGTGAAGTTGAAATACAAGCTAGAAGGGAAACTAGAGAGCAAATAACCCCTACCCAATGCCATCTTTCATCAACCAATACCAAAACCATGAAGGACTATGCAAAACACCCATTAGACAAAAAAAAAAACCATTCCTTCAATTTGTGACAGCCAGGGGTGAAAGACAAAAAAATTCAGGGGGGAGTAGGGTTTGGTTTTGCCATGTTTGTGAAAAGGAGTTTAGGGGCAGCTACACTAGAGTTAGATCTCATTTTTTGGGTGAGGTGGGCCATGGAGTTAGAGTGTGTCCTGCATTGACAGATGCACTATTTATAGAGTGCCAAAAAATTCAAATGGAGTGTGATGGTGGGGTTCAAGGTGGGTCTCCTTCTTTCCCAAGTTCACAATCATCTATGCCTACTCCTACTCCTAGTCCTTCCACAGTTGGTAGTAGTGTTATCTTAAGAGGAAAGAGGAAGGTGATTGGTAGTGATAAGGCAGCCTCAGTTGAGTCCATGTTTCAAAACCAAGCACGAGAAACCATTGAATCCTCCATTGCCAAATTCTTTTTTGCCCATGCCATTCCATTTCATGTGGCCCATTCCTCTTATTTCAAACAAATGGTGAAAGACATAGCCACTGTTGGTCCTTCATTCGTACCCCCTAGAGATCATAAGCTATGCACCACCCTCCTAGACAAAGAGTACTCCAAAGTTAATGTGTTAATGGAGGAGATGAGGCAAACATGGATGAGGACGGGGTGCTCTATAGTGATAAATGGGTGGACTGATTGTAGATGTCGGCCACTCATCAATGTCATAGTCACATGCCTTGCTGGTTCTTATTTTCTTAGAGCCGTAGATTGTTCAAGGAGATGTAAGGATGCAAACTTCCAATTTTCCATTTTGAGAGATGCCATAGAGGAGGTTGGGCTGTAAATGGTGTAGTGATCACCTGTGTTCCAGCACGGTGTGCAACCGGTTGGGTTAATGGTGGAGGGTACCTCAGCATGAGTATTTTGGACCGTTCATACTGAACAATGCATTGAAAGACATAGGGAAGATGGATTGGGTGAAGAAAACGATGGTAAAAAGCTAGAGAAATTCAGATGTTCATTTGCAACCACCGCACCTCACTTGCTCTCTTCAGGACATTTTCAAAGGATGAGTTTCTCAAACCTGTTGATACAAGGTATGCCATTTACTTCATTTTGTTTCACTTTCAATTTGAATTTTGTATTCATAATCTGATTTTGTTTTAAATTTTTATTTTTTATTTTTTAATGAATCATTGAATTAATGAATGTAGATATACATACTTCATCCTATTGTAGGAGTTCGAAAGGAGCCTTTCAACCGCGATGGTCAGTTTTCCGAAGTGGTTCCGAGCGGTCGCAACGCCCGCATCCTTCGAAGGACCATTGGTGGGCTAATGTGAGGTAAGACATATGATGGCTGATTTTCATATTAAATTTCCGATTTTAATATTTTAATTTTATTGTCCAATGTTCCAACTTTTAAAGAAAGCTTCCGCCGCAACATGTCAACAACGCCGCATCTCCTAGTCATGGAGAGATATATGAGACATTTGACACTATGCTTGGGAAGATCAGGCAAGTTATTTTGGCAAAGGACCCCACTTTGGATTTATATGAGCAACACATTAGGCCCATTGTGACACGGAGGTGGAATACAATGAACACCCCGCTTCATATGGCTGCCTTTGCTCTAAATCCAAAATGGTATGCACCAAGGGATGGTAGGGTGCCTCCATGTGATGATGCTGAGGTTTTAGATGGGTTCACACAAGCCATTGAAAAGATTTATCCACCAAAGTAGGCTTCACTACTTCGGTCACAATTTCTAGACTTTGCTAATCTTAATGGCCCAAACTTGAGTAAACCATTGGCGAGGATGGTTAGGGCTATATTAGCTCAATTGAACCCTATTGGATGGTGGACCTATCATGGAAGAGATACACCACAGTTGAAGATACTTGCCACTTGCCTTCTTCCACAGGTTGCTAGTTCCTCTGCTGCAGAGAGGAATTGGTCCACGTATAGCTTTATCCACTCCCTCAAGAGGAGTAGACTTACCTCTAGATGAGCGAAAAAGCTAGTGGCCGTTCATAGTGCTCTTCGGCTTCAGGATCGGCAGACTCCAGAGTATCGACAAACTCCAGCTCTATGGTGGGATATTGATCTCGAAGACACGGCTCAGGTAGATGAGGAGGAGACAGCTGAGGGCTTGGTTGGGGTCCCATTGGCTGAGAAGGAGCATCACAGTGGCAGTGACTCAAAGGATGACTCTGATTTTGATGCGGTTATGAGAGATGATTAGGGGCAGTAGTGCTCTTTGTTTATTTTGTATTCATTATTGACATACGATATTGTATTTTGATTTTCATAGTAAACTTTAAAACTATATAGCAGCAATGTAGCCTTTGGGCATTTTGGTATAAGTTTATAAATTATAACTTGGAGGTTGTTTCATGATTCGTGTATGTTAATTTTGAATGCGTATTGAGTATTGGCATAATGTTGAACACAAATGTTATATGTTAATGTTCTATAATATGTATTATGCATGCCTTATTCATGTTATCTATTGAATATTTAAAATTTCCCTATATTTTTATATAGCCGTCCCCTGCTGTCCCTAATTTTGGCCTCAAAAATCGGAAACTTGGGGACTCATCCCACCGTCCCCGTCCCGGAAACTTGGGGTAACCTTGTGTTAAGCTATTTATTCCAGGTTGGAAATTTCTATTTTTCTTCCCCTTCTAGGTTTTTTTTTTGGTTCTGTTTGTTTTCTGGTTTTTCTGGTTTTCTTTGCAAGGGAAAGTGCAAAATCTGGGAAAGGATAGAAATATTATTCAACATTAGCTTTCAACCTTGTGAAATAAGGGAACTAGGTAGTACAGATCTCCTCCTCAATCCTTTGTTTCTGTCATGCCCCCATGAATTTCAAACCAAGACACAGTTCAACAAGCAGAACCAGATCGCCATTTCGATCATGGAATGCAACCAAAGTATATTTATTAGCCATAGCCGTCCCTCACAAGGCAGCGATGAAGTTATGAGGAGGACGCTATTAATTAATGACGGGAGGTGATTATGAAAGGATGTGATTATTTAAATAATGCAGATTGCCCAGACCAAAAGACACCTCGCTTTCAATCAAGATGATAACTAAGGGTGGCAGACTTGCTGAAAATAAGGGGCGATTGCACAAAGAATAACATTATTCAAATTAATTATTCCTATCTGCAATTAAGAATGTATTAATAAGGAATCATGTCCCTTCGCAAATTCATAACTTGAAAAGTTGTGACCGTCAGCCCTATCATGGTATAAAGGGTGAACAATTCAAGGCTTAGAAGGGCATGGGTTGAAGCAAGGGAAGATACATGTCAGCAATCAAAAGGAAACCAGTCCAGTCCAGCACAGCACATCATTATTATCAGAGATATAAGCAGGGGTATATTAGATATTTTCTGCCAATCATTGCTTTACATATGTATATATATTGCTTATGGATAATAAATAATATTTTAGTATATGTTCTTGTGATAGAGTATGTGATATGCTTGATTGTTTGAAACCCACCTTGTAGGAAGGGCCTGGGGTGGAGTGCTAAACAAGGCTAAGTAAGGTCCGTTCTAGAGTTGACCATAATGGCTCCTTGGACTAGAGGGCACTTACACAGAGAGCCAAAAGAGCCCACTTATGACCCTCGCCCAATTCCACAAGATGGCAAGTGTCTTTAGGGGGTTGAGACATTGATGGGGAAAGCAGGTACAAGCCGCCAAGGGAGAGGGCTGTGGTAGACACCCTCTTAGGCTTGGTGTAGAAATGGCTTCAAGCGGACCCATCATGTCCCTTCTCCCAAAATCCTAATATGCTTGCATTATTGATAATCTATGGATGTGATTCAAACCTAGGATTGCATTGTTAAAGAGATTTTAATTGGTAAGACAAATCCTAACCCTAGTTGCTGCAATTTGTGTTCAGTAGGCAAATTCTAGGGAAAATAAGGAGAGGGGCATTACAGTTTCATTTTGTCTAGGAAAGAGAGAGTACATTTTGTTGTTCTTTTATTTTCCCCAATCCCTCTTCACACAGCACTCCGCATTAGTCACAAGAAGCATTAAAAGTTTAAAAAAGCACCATAAATGGCCAAACCTATCTCAGCCACTCTGGACACCAGATTTCATGACGGCATGCATCAAGGCTCTTCCCATAACACACTTTTGCATCTGGATGTCACTGCCTGCTCCATATGTGTTGCACTCTTTCTAGATACTTTATTACATATTTCTGTGCTTCAAACCTCTTCTCTTGTTTCATCCATTTCCTGTCCCATTTTTATCATTCAAATCAACCAGATTTAAGTTTCTTCTTGCCACCTGAGTTGTCTACACATTGTAAAACCCAATCAAAAAAACCACTTCTAGACTCATCCATCTATTAAGTGTATCACTTTCATGTAGACAACTTGCCATCAAAACCTCTGGATGAGCTCTTTTTCAAGTTTTTTGTTTCAATAGCAATTCCCAATCTCTGAGTTTCTACACATTAATGATGTGGAAAACTTCAGTCTTCTATCTTGCTTCAACACCAATTTCTCATCTTCCAAACTCTAACTTCAGCTTTATATGGTTCATATGTGTTTTTAACTTTATTATCAATCTGTCAGGAACATCACAACTGCACTGAAACCTTAATCTCCAATCTGGGATTTCCAATTCTATCAAAGCATTCAAAAACCAAGAAATTGCATAACACACTAATGTTGGAGGGTAATCCATTTCCATAAGTACTGTCCCTTATTAGAATATTCCTGGTTTTTGTGATGAGCCCTGCTGTCTCTCAGCTCGTAACCCTCAATTTCTTAAGTCTTTAAGTGTTTTATAAAGTTTTTAGAGAAATCTTAATAGATAGAAGAGAAGGGGCGCAGCATATTTTTGCTCATAAAAGATGAATTTGATCTTATTTCTTCAAAATGAAAGTACAGAATGTATTATATAACACCAACAGATAGATTAAGAATGATAAACATACCAAGAAGGCTCCAGATTATTTTAAATAAAGAACTGGCCAGATCTACAGCTGGAATTGGTGAAAACAAGCATAAATGCACACCAAGACTCCAGAAGTGTCTTTTCCTGCTCTGAAACTGGTCACAAGCCTCTGAAATAGCTAGCCGCCAATGATAGATGCCAAAGCCCTCTCAAAAGGAAGGAGTTTCACTTATTTCATTCACACGCCTTTCTCAAGGCACAAATTCCAAGGCAGGCCGTACGGCCATGAAAGCAAGAGAAAGAATCTCTGAAAGAAGAATCCCAGAAGCTGTAGAAGGACGCCACCAAGAAACCCTCAAGTTATTGCATAAGAACAAAGAAACTGCAAATATGAAACCTCTGTCTGCAACTGTAGAACCTCTGTGTGAAGCCCTCAACTGTACTGATTCAGCTGATCTTTCACAGCCTCAAGAGTACTCAACACTGAAGAGTTTTCCATTCTCCAATGGACAAAATGATCAAACCCTGGTCACAGGAGATTGCTCAGAAGAAAATGCACAAGGCAAATCGAAATATAGTCAAAGTTATTATGAGTTCAATTGCGAAATGCCCTTTTATGCAAAGTGCGCATTTCAGAAGAATCATGCTTTAGGTTTTTAAAATCTTTTAATTAATATTTAATGTTCATCTCAATGGCGGATTTCATGAATTAAATGGCAATATTTTAAGCCATTAAAAGAATAATAAATCCCTCACTGAATTTCTTTGAGTGATATAAAAGATATTATTAAGACTTTAATAAAAGTTAAGTTAAAATAATTAGCAATCCTTAAGGAATTCCATAATGCGACTCAAAAGGCTTCCGGGATAATCCCACGTCGCGTCGAGGAAAGGCACAGACTCACGGAATGCCAAAGCTACATTGTGATCAATCAACATCCCTTTCAGAAACAGAACAATCGGACTCTCCGAGGAATGCATCAGGCCCTCTATCCAAAGTGGCTGGCCACAAAGGGTCCAATAGGGCTAACACCGCTGTCAACTATGATGGAATAGCAGAAAGCGGGAGTTCTGAGTCCTAGCCCTCATTGCTTGTCCGCAAGCAATCTCAACAACAAAGAATCAACCACTCCACCAGGATCCCAAGGATAGTGTCGTGAAATGTCCCTCCTGTCATCAACTGTCTCCTGTAACTCCCAAATCTGATCAACTGGATCATCATGTTGTACCCTGTCAATCTCAACACTATTTGTCACAGGAGAGAAGAACTCATAAGAAAGCAAGTCAAACTGCTGACAACACTTGCTCCCTAAAACTGCACGAGATATGCTATCATCCAACATATCTAACACGTGCATACCAGAATTGTGCATCTGAAACAGGTCATGTACATGATGACTGAAAGTGAAACTGTGTAGACTCCTAAACATGTACACACTGGAAAGCTCCTCAACGAACTCTGTCTGAAATCTCGATGCACTGACGGAATCTCCAATACTATGATCAACACTCTTGCCTAAATCAGGGTCAAGAGTAGAATCAGCATCCACCTCAAAGAGCGGATTATCACAAGAAGATGTAGCATCCGCCTCATAAAGAGGATTTTGTACTAACTGAGTCTCATAACTGTACTGATCCCAATCAAACCCCTTTGATCCCATGGGACTAGAATCAAAATGATAATCCTCCTGAAACATCTCATGCTCCTCTAGAATATTCGGTTCTATCTTCTCACTTTTTTCGTTGACGAGAATGATAGATCGCATACTCCCATCCTTAAAACCAGCTTGCTGGTCTGTTAAATCAGCAAGGTCATCACCCTCATAAAACCACTCCATTTGTCTATTTGAACCCTTAGGCTTGAGAGGACAATTGTGGTTTTGGTCATAAGGAGCTTTGCAATAGAAACATAGCTTCCTTCTACGCAAATCATTTATTGTCTCTCGGTCCAAAGGAGCTGCAAACTTCTTCTTTTCATCAACTTTTTCTGATTCTTTAGGTTCTGAATGGTTATCAGTATAGGATGTAGATGCTTCTGCATTTGAAGTGAACTTACCACGTGAAGCTGTAAGTTCCATGCTACGAGCTTTTCTCATAGCTTCATGCAGGGTAGGTGGATCGAATGCCTTGATCCAACCTTTCATTGGCTCATGGAGACCTTCTACAAATAGAATGACAAGTCTCCTCTTTGAGATTCCGGTAACCATAACCGAGAGCTTTTGGAATTCACCAATATAAGACTCCAAGCTACCCAACTGCTTCAACTGAGCAAGGTCTCTGAAGAATAGCTCAGGATCACGTCTATCAAACCTCTCTACCAGTCTATCAGTAAACTCCTGGTACGAGGTAATCCTATCATGGTGCAGTGTAGCCATGCCATGAATCCACCAGTCATGTGCTACACCATCAAGGTGGAGAGCTGCAAATCGTATAGCATCTTCCTCTGGCATAGGGCGTAGTGTCAGGAATGTATCCAACTTACTCACCCAAGCACGTGCTGTAACTCTACCACTGCCATCATAGTGAACTAAGGTTAGTTTGTTGGTAGCCTGTCTGAGATCACTTTGCTTGTTTTTAGGCCTCCTGTCATTCCTGTTACGGTTATACTCTCTCTTCTGGCTCATGAATCGATCGAAGTTAAGGTGCTCCTTAACTCTCGGAGGCAACGCATCCCATTCATCATACATAGTCATGATGTTATCAGCAAAATTTATTTCACCACCCTGTTCAACTTCGTCCACTTCCTCAGCATCATCTCTGGTGAACGTAGGACATGTAGCTCTCTCATAGGTACGTGCTGGAGCTATGACTCTATGAGGCTCTCTGTGGATACTGCCATCTCGATCTAGATCCAAACTATGAGCTCTGTTCATTGTCAAATTTTGAACATTCGTGCTGAGTTGTTGAAGAATAGTCGCCACCTGTTCTTGCCCTGCAACCATACCTCTAAGCACGTCTTTAGCTTCTCTGTCCTCATCCTCCCAAGTATTCCTGTGAGAACTTTCTCCAGCCTTGTTCGCCATATTGTCCAAATCTAATTCCTCCTCCTGATCTGCAAACGGAAATGGTGGAAAAGGATTTTGGTCGCCTCTCTGATTCCTAGGACCCCCTCTGGAATAGAACTTGCCAAAACCCTCTTTGTGTGACTTCATATATTTCTCAAACCCCACAAGCTGGCAGGATGTGAGCTCTGATACCACTGTGATGAGCCCTGCTGGCTCTCAGCTCGTAACCCTCAATTTCTTAAGTCTTTAAGTGTTTTTTAAAGTTTTTAGAGAAATCTTAATAGACAGAAGAGAAGGGGCGCAGCATATTTTTGCTCATAAAAGATGAATTTGATCTTATTTCTTCAAAATGAAAGTACAGAATGTATTATATAACACCAACAGATAGATTAAGAATGATAAACATACCAAGAAGGCTCCAGATTATTTTAAATAAAGAACTGGCCAGATCTATAGCTGGAATTGGTGAAAACAAGCATAAATGCACGCCAAGACTCCAGAAGTGTCTTTTCCTGCTCTGAAACTGGTCACAAGCCTCTGAAATAGCTAGCCGCCAATGATAGATGCCAAAGCCCTCTCAAAAGGAAGGCGTTTCACTTATTTCATTCACACGCCTTTCTCAAGGCACAAATTCCAAGGCAGGTCGTACGGCCATGAAAGCAAGAGAAAGAATCTCTGAAAGAAGAATCCCAGAAGCTGTAGAAGGACGCCACCAAGAAACCCTCAAGTTATTGCATAAGAACAAAGAAACTGCAAATATGAAACCTCTGTCTGCAACTGTAGAACCTCTGTGTGAAGCCCTCAACTGTACTGATTCAGCTGATCTTTCACAGCCTCAAGAGTACTCAACACTGAAGAGTTTTCCGTTCTCCAATGGACAAAATGATCAAACCCTGGTCACAGGAGATTGCTCAGAAGAAAATGCACAAGGCAAATCGAAATAGTCAAAGTTATGAGTTTCAATTGCCAGAAATGCCCTTTTATGCAAAGGCACGCATTTCAAGAAGAATACGCCACTTTTAGGTTTTAAAATCTTTTAATTAATATTTAATTCATCTCAATAGTTCATGAATTAAATACTTGGCGCACTTTTAATATTTTAAGCCATTAAAATATTAAATCCCTCTTTTGAACATTTTAAGTGATATAAAAATATTATTAAAGTCAATGTGACTTTAATAAAAGGCGTATAAGTTAAATAATTAACTTAATCACTTAAAATTCCATAATACGCTCAAAACTCAGGATAATCCCGTGCCGTCAGAAGCTGTGAACTCCTGGAATGCCAACGCTCGCTGTGATCCAATCACTGTCCACTGAAAACAAGAACAATCAAACTCTCCAGAATGCATCACTGACCCTCTATCCAAACTGGCTAGCCCACAAGGGTCCAATAAAGGGCTAACACACTGTCAACTATGATCATGCCGAAAACGGGGACATTACAGTTTTACAACTACAAACAATATTAATCACTCTAAAAACTGATATTAGTAATATCAAGAATCAAAATTTATGATAATATTCAAACCAATGCATCAAAGCATCATTAATATTCAAATTAATAACATCATTAATATTTATATCATAGCATATTCCTCATAGCAAATCACATTGTGAATTCCTTGAAAATGCTTGCAAATGGCAATATCAAGTCTGGTCGTCCTTGAATTGCCTAGAGCATGGAAGGTGGGCCACCCTTCCACCTCTCAGTCCACCTTGGAGGCTTGCTGTCCTTGATCAAGCCCAAGAGCATGGAAGGCTGGCCATCCATTCCATCTCTGGTTCAACTTAATAAGAGCATGAAGGTGCACTGTCCTTCATCTCTCATGAACTTGGAAGGCTGGTCGTTCTTCCTATTTGCAAGACACTTCCACAAATTCAAAACTGATTTCTCAAAGAATTTACTAGATTATTGATGACTAAGTACTTCTTGATGAATTAATAAGTTTATCCTCAATGGCTGCAACAAATTATTTTCTGAATATTATTTATTGCTGCTCTCAATATATATTCTGAATTGATGTCTTAGATTTCTTTTCCTATTTCCTCTTGATTGATATTCTGAATGAATGTCCTCCAAATGATTTGCTCACTCTTTTTATATCCTTAAATGAGAGGGAGTCACACCTCTTCATTGAGACTTTTACCTTTGCAAGGGATACAGCCCTTCATAACTTAAGTGCTGCCTTAAAACCTTTTTATTATTAATTATATGCTCCTTTAAGAATCCCCTGCCCATGTCATTCTTCTTGTCTAATGTTTAACATTGACTTTTCAAAGAGTTGTACCCCTTGATAATGAAGCACTCTTTTTTTTAGACTCTTATTTTAGATTATTATTTTATCTTTTGCAGGATCAATGCTAATAATCTTCCTTTTTTTAAATCTCGATCGACCATGTTTAGAATTGCTGTGAGTATTATTGAGACTGCGATTTACTTTGACATAATGCTGCGATTCCCTTCTTTGGTGGAGGCATGACATTTCATTAGGCCCTTCTGCTTGCAGACTTCGCTGCTATGAACTATGGAAGTTACTTGGGCTTTGGAAAGACTCAAATGGGCAGGGTCAATAGCTTACAGGGATTTAGAATAAGAATGATAGAAAAAAACATGTTAAAAAGGAAGAATGAAGGCTTTCACTAAGAGTGTCAATATGAGGGAAATGCAGAAGAAAGCAATGAGATGTTTTTCACATCTACTTGTATCATAAATGCTAATAAGTTTTTCTAACAAGTTGGATAGTACTCTTATTCTGACCACTGATTGAATATAATTTCTTCTATTCGCTTGCCAGGTATTAAACATTATAGATCATCCACTTTCCAATCTCTTCGCATAATGGCCAAATCAGAAGACACTGAAATTGGCTTATTAACATTCATGAGAAGAAAACATGGATGCTTAGTACAATGGATGACAATCGACAAAGTGCAATGGATGACCATCAAAAACCTTGCACATAGGTGATCACCTGTCCAATCCCATTAGGATATTATGGCTCAAAAAATTGGAACTACAACCACCATAAGTAAAAATGGCCCAAAAGCTATAAGTATTGTCTGAAGGCTGACCTGCAGACCTTAAACATAGCTAAGCTTTCCTCTGCAGCTGAAACCATCCCATATCAAACAAAATAGTTGAGTCCACAGGACAAAGGGGAGCTGAAGAAATTGGAATCCAACAGATTCAGGTTCTGAAGACAGCTGGGCCTCTTTTGAAGCATGTTTGCAATTCATGTTGTATAAATAGACCACTTGAAGGCTTGTCAGGACAATTTGTACTTGTGTGGAAGCATTAATTCCTTGTCAAGCTAAAACATAGAGAGTTAGATGCAAGTAGGAGTGATTGATTTAGCAAGCTGTAGAGCTGGTTTGCAATTGTTGAAGGTACTGTTGTTCTTACAAGTGTTTTTAAAGCCCTTTAGGGGAAGTCACTTGGAAACAATTTGACAAGATAGTGGCTTGAGGAGACTTATACCACACTCTTCCTAGAGATTTTCACCCACACTGGATTTTTTCCAGACCAAATTCTCTATCATGCTTTGTTTTTCTGGTGTGTTTCAGGTCAATGTTCCTAGGGGCCACATCACTGAAGCCTAAAAACACAACCTGAACATCCAAGACGTTTTTGGTGCAGCAACAAGAGTTCACCCCCATCCTGTCCTTTGTTTGCAACAAGTTAGCATATCCCCTTAAAAGGAAGAAATTCAGCGATGTTCCCTTTTTTTTCTCTTTTGATAAGTATGCTCTGGCATCCCCACAACAACCAGGGGCCATCATGACATCCCTCAACAGTCCAGAGGATGTTAGGCCATTCCAAACATCATCCTCTTTAAAAAAATTAGAAAACAAAAAATAAGAAAAACAATCCAAGATGCCTAAAACCTAAAAGTGGCCACCCTATACCCCTCCCCAACCCAAAAACACTTTAAAAACCCAAGCCCATAGTTATTTCGCAATCACCGAAACAGAAGAAGAGGAAAAGAAGAAAATATAAGAAGAGGAAGAGGAAGAGGAAGTTCTTGCAAAACCAGGTATACACATTGCTACATGAACTGTTTTTATTTTTGCTTTTCTTCCCCTTGCAAATGCCAGACTCAAAGACTGTATGCTTTCTCATTATTTTTTTTAATTTCAAAGTTGGTTTTTTATTTAATCTGATTTTTCAACACATTGAACAATTGAACATTGAGCTTTTTTCATTGGCCATTGGTTTAATGTGTTGAAAAAACAGGTTTTCTTTATTGTTTCAATTTTGAATGAAAGAATGGAAGGAATTAAAGAATGCCCATACATTTTGAAATCTAGGAGTATACAAGTACTCTTCGCATAAGGAGAACAGTCCACTTCACCAAGTATGCCACCAAAACCACATAATACTAATATGTTCCCAGGTAGATACCGAAATAGAAGATCTAACAATAATAGTGGAAGCAAGAGGATACAATATGATTCCAAAGGGCGTCCTATTATACAATGCAGGCAATGCAATGAGTGGGGGCACTTCGCCAAAGATTGTCAAGGTAACCAAAACAAGACTGGACTCCTCTGCAAATGGTGTGACCAGGAGACCACGAAAATGTCGATTGCCCTAAACAAAAGGCAACTATTAACATGATTGATATAGAAGGGAAAAACAATGAAGTTTTAGCAGTCATGAGAGCACAAACCAAAAAGGCATTATACCTAGACCCACACATGAAGAAAGAATGACTAAGAGATGCAAATGCAGAAGTTGAGCAAGCCATGGCAAAAGAACGGTATTCCAACAAGGATACAACTATTGCCATGAAAATCCAATCGAATCAAAATATCGTAAGGCAAGTATTACAAACCGCAATACACATTAAGATGGCAAAGTTTTTTGCAAAGCATGCATCAATTGAAGAGTACAATTACTGCTACAATAGCAAGTAACCAACAAAAAGGGGTGAACCATGAAAAAGCTGAAGATACAATAATGGAACCTCCATTGCAAGACGAGAAAGTAATCAACCCCATGCTATTGATGAAAAATATGACAAAAAGACCTGTTGTCGTACACATGGAAATCCTTGGGAGGACTCTTATGAACAAAATTATTTGATTGAGGCTCAGGAATGAACATACTTCCCAAAGATACATAGAAGAGTCTTGAGAAACCCACCATCTGGCCACCAACCTTTCAATTGGTAGGAGCTGACCAACAAGGGATCAAAGTGTTAGGGGTCCTAATGGGCCACATAAGGTACAAATAGGAACTCCAGCGATTACAAGTAAATTTTCACAGCAATTCTCCCGTGATAAAAAAGGCTGTAATGTCTCCCTCGAAAGCATGATCTTTTCTGGCCTGACCTGCTGGCCTATTCCTAGACCCGTAGGCTACCCTCTGGGCAAGGTAAATTAGGGTTTCCCCGCTTGGTGGTTGGGCTACAGCTTGAAGCCAAGTGCAGCCATGATTCTTCTCGGGTTTTCGTGAGCATTTTGTAATGGTGTGTTTTATGGTGCATTCTGCACTGAATTTACTACTTTTAGTAGCCCTATTTTGGCGCTGATCAAAGGCTCTGCATCTACTTTCTCTTCACTGGACTTGTTCATTTTTGGCTTTGGGGCGCATTTGGAGAGATAAGTTCAAATTATTTAAATAAAGTCATATTTTAATGTTATATTTTACTGTTGACCCCCCTTAGCCTAGTGATTGAACTTTAAGTTGTTTTAAAAGGTGGTCTTTATGGTGGGTTTCTATTGAGGCAGTGATTTATTATTTCTAAGGTTCAAAAATATTGCCTGGAAGAAAGGGACACCTTAAGGTGAAGAAAGGATTTTAAAAAATAAAGTCAAAAATTGAACCTTTGAGAAGTGCTAGGATCACGCATTTTTGAGGGAAAAGTTTGATCTCGTGTCCTGAAATTAGGGTTTTAGAAGCCGGGGTCTTCACAAAATTATAAAAGGAAGTCTTGGGTCTTCATTTGATCATCCGATATCTTGAGTAATGTTATGCTGCCGAAATGGTGCTGGACTGCTTCGAGGAATGAATGCCTCCTAGCTTGGCTCGACTTCATGCTTGTGAGATAGCACCTAGTGGAGAAGTTTACTTGTGTTGAGTGGATTTTGTAGTGAGGCTTGCATTGTAGTGTTGTTTTGTCATTTGGAGATTAGTTATTTGCATTTCATGTCATATCATTCGAGTTGTTGTTTCCGTAGCTGGTGCCACTTTGCTCATATACAAGAAAAATATTCTCATCTTTGGGTATTTAACCATTGTGTTTCTTGATAGGTGCTCTCTTGGCAAGTTCCAGATTTCGATTGAGTGTTGTATTCTTTTATAAGGAAAATCAGCCTTTCCTAGAGGGCCGCATTCATTTGAGCCTCCTTGGGATTTGTGCTAGGAAAAATACAAAGTAAGCGGCTCTGGGGTTTTGTTGTCCAAGCTTGGTCGCCATCTTCTTAAGGGTGCTATGCATTTGATTTCAAGTCAATAGAGTTAGTATTGAGTGAGAAAAGTGCATTTTAGTGAGTTCTTAGAGTGCTGGTTCTGTCATTCATGTTGCTGGTCTGTCATATCAGATTTGAGTAATTAGCATTTTAGTGAGGGAATGGTGTTAGGAAGTCATATTAAGCATTGTGGAGGACACATTTACTATTGCAGCACATTGAAGAGCTCTAATCCTTGATCTTGCAGGCATTCTTCATCATATTGTAAGCTGCACAGTAGTACTGTCAGCATTTCTTCCAATCTTGCTTCTCATGCTTTGTAATTGCCCACTGAATAAGTGGAAGAGGCTGGCTTGCTGCCTATTTACATTCGAGTTGCATTGCAGTTTTAATATCTCCGCCTTATGGTAGCTCCCTTCTCACCTGGGGATGGAAAGCACATGCTAGGCGTCGAGTTTTACTTCAGCAATTTTAGTTGATAGGGATCCTCTAACCATATGCACGTCGTCATCTAGCGCATTCTTGGTTAGAGTTATTTAGTACTGCATTGCATTGAGATCCTCTAACCATATGCTCACACCTTGCCCATTCCAGGATCCTGGTGTACATTCTTGGTTAGAGTTGAATTCTGCATTGTTTTGGTTATTTGCTAACCCTAACGGGTGCATGTTGTTTGTAATTGCATTCAAAAATTGAAAAAAATTGGTCTCGGTATATTTCAAAGGCATATGATGCATTGTTGGGTTGGAGATGGCTGATAGCAACCAAAGCCGACCAAAACTAGAAGAAAAATACAATATCTATTGAGAATAAGGAAAGAAGAAATATAATTGATTTGAAAAATCAAGTCATGAGTGAAGAAGCAACATCCTCAAATTCACTCAAAATTAGGGGAAACCTAGGGGGAAAAAGAAAAAGGGCTTATGGAGCCGAAGCAAGAAGGAATATTAGACCTACAACATTGCTCTAAAGATGAAAAAAGTTCCCTAAATGGACTATTTCACTGGTAGCTAGAAGACTACAAGCTATTCCGACCAAACTGTAATATGATCCAAATTATGGAAACTACAGAAGATAAGAAAGAAAAGAAAGGGACACAAGGAGACTATTCAACATCTATAAATCATACAATCCCACCTGAGTATAGAGAATACAAAGAAGGGAATGCAAGGTGAGACAAGACTCCAACATATAAATTTAAGAAAAATAAAGATATAAATTATAAAGAACCCTTGACCAAAAAATTAAACTTGGGAGAAGAAAGAAGTTTGGAAACTATAATGGTTGGCGATGACTGAGATCTAGTGTTAAAAACTGTAGCATTTAAAATTTACACAAAATATAAGAATGTTTTTGCATGGACATATAAGGATCTTAAAGGAGTACCTCCAGAACTATGTGTACACTGAATCCCCATAGTAGCAGGAGCACAGCCAGTAAGAAGAAGCCAATATTAGATGAACAGGAATTATGCAACTAAGGTTTAGGAGGAAATAAATAAAATGCTAGAAGCATAGATCATATTCAAGGTAGAAACTAGTGAATGGGTATCACTTATAGTCATGTCGCTAAAGGAATCAGAGAAAATCAGATATGTGTAGACTTCAAAAGTCTCAACGCAATGACTACTAAAGACCCATTTCCAATACCATTTACAAATTCCATCCTTGAGGAAGTAGCATGACATGAAATATACTCATTTATGGACAAATCCTTCAGCTACAATCAAATAAATATTGCTAAAAACTAAAAACTACTTTTGTCACAGAAGATGGAGTATATGCGTACAACAAAATGCCATTGGCTTATGCAATGCCGCTGCAACATTTCAAAGAATAATTCTACATATATTCAACAAGATGTCTATTGGAAATTTTAAAGATTTTTTGGATGATTGGTCAATCTATAGTGATCAACAAACACATTTAAAAGCCTTAGCTGAGTGCATGGAACGATGCAGATCAGCAAGATTAGCTTTGAATCCAAGAAAATGCCAAATCATGGTCCCTCAAGGCAAGGTTCTAGGGCATATTGTCTATAAGGCCGAACTAAAAACAAACCCAAACAAAGTAAGGGTGATTGTAGAAATGGAAGCTCTAAAGAACATCACAGGCGTCAAATCATTCTTAAGACATGTTAGTTACTACCAAAGATTCATCAAGAATTTTTCCCAAGTATCACATCCTCTAGACGTACTAACAAGGAAGGGGTAACATTTGTATGGTCGAACAAACAAAACAAGGCATTCAATGAATTAAAGGTACATCTGATTAGTTCCCCTATTTTAGCATATCCAGATTGGAGTAAATAATTCCATGTTCCTGTAGATGCATCCAACTTTGCCTTGGAGCTACATTAGCACAAATCAGACCACAAGGGCTCGACCACCTAGTGTTCTTCGCAAGCTATCTATTGTCAAATAAAGAATGCAACTATAGCACCACATAGAGAGAAGCATTGGGCATGCTCAACTCAATGCAAAAGTTCAAACACTATCTACTAGCAAGTCCATTTACCTTTTTTGTGGATCACTAGGCACTAATGTATCTAGTAAACAAAACAATTATTCAAGGTTGGGTTAAGTAGATGGCTACTCTTACTCCAAGAATTTGCATTCACCATTATCTTTTGACTGGGGAAAAGCCATGTTATTTCAGATCAACTTTCAAAAATTAAATTAGGGGAACCACCTAAGGGCATAAATGAGGACTTCCCAAATGGTCATATATTTTAGATACTTGTATTACCTCCATCATACAAAAACAATGTAGAATACCTTTCAATAGCAACATTTCCAAAAGATAAACCACCAGCATAAAGGAGTAAATTGGCACAAAAAAGTAAGATGTTCCAATTAATCAATGGAATACTCAATAAAATGGGTCCTGATCACATCCTAAGAAGATGTATGATGCAAGAAGAAGTGAGAAGTGTATTAGAAGAGGCACACGATGGATTGGAAGGCGGTCACATGGGACTAGATGCAACCACAAGAAAAGCCCTTCTAGCAGGCCTATGGTGGCCAACCCTCCACACAAATGCAATGGAGTGTGTTGTGGGATGCAACACATGCCATAGAGTAGGAAAGCTACTAAAGAGATTTTATGCCACTTTCACTATCCCAACCATAGACATTATTTGAAAGGTGGGGATTGGATTCCATATGCCCTCTTAAAGCTAGTCAACTTCACACATGTAAAAATATTATAGTAGCCATAGAATACCTGACAAAATGGGTGGAAGCAAGAGCATTACCAAACAACACCGCAAGATTCATCTACAAGCAAATAGTTACAAGGTTCACAATCCCAATACAAATAACCAATGATAGAGGGGGCAATTTTGTAAATCATGTAATCTAGTGATGATGAGTGAGTTCCAAATCTTCCACACCTTATCCAATCCATACTACCCAAGAGTGAATGGACATGTAGAGTCGACAAAAAGGTGCTTATTTTTGTTATTCATAAATCCTGTGGCATTGAAGGTACAAATTGAATAGAAAAGCTACTAGCAATATTATGGGCTTCTAGAATGATGTACAAAGTAACCATAGGACATACACCTTTCCAATTGATGTATGGACAAGAAGCTATGGTGCCCATGGAGTACATGGTAGCCAACCTGAGAATAGCCACAAAAATAGATTGGGTGGCGATGAAAGTCTAAAGGAAAGGCTCCTTCAATTGAACAAGTTAGATGAACAACAAATATTGGCATAGTGGGCAACCAAAGTTGTGCAAAAAAGGGGTAAATACCAACACGATAGACACCTTCGAAGAATGGACATCAAACTAGGACAATTAGTAACAATCTTAACAAAATCAAACTGGGTAAGTTTAAAATTATGTGCTTAGGACCATTTAAAATCCAAGAAGTCCTAGCGAACAACTCCATAAGATAGAAAAATTAGACAAAACTTTCATTAAGGACATTTGTCAATGGTTCCAGAATAAAGATGTATAAGGAGAGACATGAAGCCCACATCACCGTGAATATAATAGGCTAGAAGGCAGAAGATGACAAAAAATTAACCAAAAAATTAAACAAGGAAATTGCTGAATTGAGACTTGCTGATGAGAAGGAAAAAACACAACTCATGGAAGTTGTACAAATGGTTACAACTTCTTTGGAAAGAGAACTCTTGGCAGCTCATCATTTGAAGCAAAGAACAGAGGAAGTCTACAAATTGCATACTACTACTTCTCAACACTCGACTCCTTCATCTTTAGTATCTACACAACCAGGTACATCTTCACACCCAACCCCTCAATAATGATGGTTTTGTCTACTTATTGTTGTCTTGAAGACAACTTTTCTTTTGGGGGGGTTAATGTAAATAGATAAAACATATATTAGTTATAGTTTACATTAGTTATAGTGTATCTTTAATTAGTCAGCAAGTGTAGTTATGACTCGTGAATTGATTGAAGTAGTTTTGGGTAGTTGTGGCAGTTGGATTTCCGTGGCATTTGTCAGCAAATTTAAAAACTTCTCTTCTAGTTGAGAAAAGGTACCGCATTCTTGGAAGGTTTTCCTATCCAAATTTTGTATCAAAAGCTTTGATAAATAAAGAAACAACTAGTATATATTCTGAATTACTATGTAATTCTCATGTGAATCAATTTTGTATGTATAATTCAGTTTACTGTGCTTTAGTATTTGCATATCCATAGAGCAAGTAAACATTTGACACCTTGTTGTGTGAATGCTAAGAAGAATGCATTCCAAGACATTGGTGAAATTCAATGGGCCAAGAAGTTTGTGGTGGATGCAAAGGAGGTGCAAGCTTTCATTCACAACCACCACATCATCATAGCACTGTTTTGGTCCTTTTTGAAGGAGGAATTCCTCAAACAATTGACATACAATTTGCTGCATACTTCATTCTATTGCAAAGGATGTTTGAGATGCATGAACCCTTGCAACATATGATCATGAAACAAGAGTATACTAGGTGGATGAAGTCCAAGACGAAGTAGGAGAAGAAAATGAAAGAAGTTCCAATCAATGATGTATTTTGGTTAGATGTAATATACATCACATCTATTGTATCCCCAATTTTCACTATCATCAGATTGGGGATTTTGACAATCCCAACCTTGGGGACATTTACAAGTGCATTGCTTGACCAAATGAAGCACACCATTTGTGAGTGTGATGCCACCCTAGAGTTCGAACA
>VDFB02382720.1:0-24015 GCA_007258455.2 Sequoia sempervirens
AACTCATCCATGAAAAGTTACATCCATATCATCTCCTTTGCCACCTCTGTTGAAGCAACATACTCTGCCTCTGTGGTGGATAAAGCAACCACCTTCTGCAATCGAGAAATCCAACTCACTGCTGTTCCACCAACTGTAAATACATAACCTGTGGTACTCCGCCTGGTATCTATATCCCCTACTAAATCTATGTCAACATAGCCTTTTAAATCAGTATTAGAACCCCCAAAATATAAACAATTATTGGATGTACCTCTCAAATACCTGAGAATCCATTTTACCGCATTCCAATGCTCAACTCCGGGATGACTCAAATACCTGCTAACAACTCCTACAACATGTGCAATATCTGCTCTTGTGCATACCAGGGCATACATCAAAATTCCTACAACTGAAGCATATGGTACCTTGGACATTTTTTCTTCCTCCTCTTGTGTCTTTGGACACATATCCTTAGTCAATTTGACATGACTAGGCAAAGATGTGCTGACAGCTTTTGCATTCTCCATATGAAATCTCTGCAACACCTTTTGAACATAATTAGCCTAAGATAAAAACAATTTTCTATTTTTCCTATCTCTTTGAATTTTCATACCAAGGATTTGTTTTGCTGCCCCCAAATCCTTCATAGCAAAAGACTTTGCTAACTACTGTTTCAACTCTCTTATGTGGTCCATGTTAGACCCAGCTATAAGCATATCATTAACATATAAACACAAAATAATGTAGCTATCATTATCCAACCTCTTAAAATAATCACAATGGTTAGAATTACACCTACTGTAGCCTTGCTGAGCCATAAAACTGTCAAATTTCAAATATCATTGCCGAGGTGCTTGCTTCAAGCCATATAAACTTTTATTCAATCTGCACACTAGTTTGTCCTTACCTTTGACCTCAAATCCTTGTGGTTGTTCCATATATATTTCCTCTTCCAAATCACCATGGAGAAAGGTTGTTTTAACATCAAGTTATTCTAAATGCAAATCTTCAGCAGCCACAATACTTAAAACAATATGAATAGAAGTCATTTTAACAATAAGGGAAAAAATCTTATCAAAATCAATACCCTTTTTCTTTGCAAATCCCTTTACAACTAATCTAGCTTTAAATATTTTCTTACCTCCATCCTCCTCTTTCAGCCTGTAAATCCATTTGTTTGGTAAAGCCTTTTTACCTACAGGCAACTTGCATAAATCCCAAGTCTGATTTTCCAGCAAGGATTCCATTTCTTCTTTCATTCCATGCTCCCACTAAACCTTGGTATCCACCTACATAGCTTCATCATAATATTTTGGTTCACCAACATCAGTTAACAAAATAGTATACAAAGAGGGAGAAAATCTTTCTGGAGGTCTACTTAACCTTGAAGATTTTTTAACAGGAGTTTGTGGTATTTGTTGCTGCTGTTGTTGCCCAGCATGAGGAACCACTGAAACATCATTGTTGGGAATATCATCCAACACTACATAATCATTTTCTTTCTTCTCATGTTGTAGCAAGAGATCTTTGTACAACACTTTTTCATTGAATATGACATCCCTACTTCTCACAATTTTTTGATTTTCAAAATCTCAAAGCCTATAACCAAATTCATCAATGCCATATCCAACAAATACACATTTCTTTGATTTTGCATCAAGCTTGGTTCTATTTTCAGAATCTACATGTGCAAATGCTTCACAACCGAAGGTTTTGAGAAAAGAATAACTCACCTTCTTACCTTTCCATGCTTCCTCTAGGAATACCACAACCCAGAGGATTAGAAGGACCTCTATTGATTAAATAAACAGTAGTGTTTATAGTCTCTACCCACATTTTTAAAGGCAGCCCAACATGCAATCTCATAGTCCGTGCATGCTCCATTATTGTCCTATTCATGCCTCAGCCACTCCATTTTCTTGTGGAGTCCTTGGAACCATTTTCTACCTATGAATACCATTAGAGGAACAATAATCTTCAAACTCTTTACTGCAATACTCACCACCATTATCAGATCTGAGACATTTTATCTTTTTACCCGTCTCATTCTCAACCAAGCTTCTCCATTTTTTAAAGTTTCAAATACATCAGATTTCTGCCTAAGGAAATAAATCCATACCTTTCTAGTTGCATCATCAATGAATGTAACATAATACAGAGAGTCACCGAGAGAAGATACCTGAGCTAGTCCCCATACATCCGTATGCACAAGCTCCAATTTCTCATCTTTCTTTTGCTTCCCATCCTTGAGAAAACTTACTCTCTTTGTTTTCCATACACACAACTTTCACAGAAATCCATATTAACACATTTTAGACCTGGTAAAACATTATTTGAATGAAGTACTTTCATACCTTTTGCACTCATATGCCCAAGTCTATTATGCCACAGTGTTGATTCAGAGTCCACAGCAACTGTATGATCTTCTACCTGCTTAACTGCAACAACTGTTCCTAAACATTGACCCTTTTCTGTAACAATTAAAGTAGAAGGAACAATATTACCTATACAAAGATATAAGGTGCCTACTTTCACACCTTTTTCTACTACTAAGGCACCCTTTGTGACCTTCCAATTTTTATCACTAAATGTAATAACACAACCTTCATCATCTAGTTGCCCTGCTGAAATTAAATTTCTGCTTAACTTTGGAACATGCCTTACCTCACGTAGTAGCCAATGATTCCAATTCTACAACTTAATCTTGATTCTTCCCTTTCCAACAATCTGACAGGGTTCGTTATCTCCTAAATAGACCAGCCCAAAATCCCCTTAGACATAATCAAGAAAATAACTTCTATGGGGGGTAGCATGAAATGAAGCCCCTGAATCTAACACCCAAAAATCATCAGCATTATCAAGGGAAAGAATCAAAGCATCCTCATCAGATTTATTACTTACCACATTTGCCTCTTTGCTTCCTTCCTTTTTGTCTCCATCTTTATTTTTCTGAGACCAGCAATCTTTCTTCAAATGACCCGACTTACCATAGTACCAGCAATCCCTCTTGTCTTTAGATTGGGACCTTTTGTCCTTTAATTTTCCTCGTGACTTCCCATGATTTCTAGAATTGTTTCCTCTCTTCTTTGTTCTGCCTCTGCTTTCTACATTCAAAACACTGCCTGATGTGGATGTTCCACCTAAGCTTTTCCTATGAATTTCCTCGCTCAAAATAACACCAACAACATCATCAAACTTCAATGTATTCGAACCAAAAATAGAATTGCTAACAGCCATTACCAAGCTATTTCAGCTTTCAGGCAAAGAACACAGAATCAAAAGAGCCCTAACTTCTTCATCAAAGTTTACTTTTATAGAATTTAATTGACTAGTGATCGTATTAAACTCATTCAAATGATCAGTAACTAACCCACCTTCTACCATTTTCATATTAAATAAATGCTTCATAAGAAATACCTTATTCAAAGTGGAAGGATTTTCATATAACTTTGCCAGGGTTTCCATCAACTCTTGAGTTGTCTTTGCTGTTGTAATATTAAATGCCACCGATTGTGCCAGGCATAGACAAATATTGCCAAGAGCCTTTCTATCCAAGATCTCCCAGTCCTCATCTGACATTGCTATAGGTTTCTTGGCTTTCCCTTCCAATGGCCACCATAAATCCTTCTGATAGAGATAGTCATCCATCTAGATCTTCCATAACTGATAGTTTTTCCCATTAAACTTCTCAACCTTCTTACCCTTGTCTGCCATTGCTCCCACTCAACCGTGAGACTCCCACTCAGCCGTGAGACTTTCCTACAGACGATAATCGAAACACAACCTTTCTCTAATACCACTTGTTAGGGTTAGAGATGCATATCTAACAATTAAATGTAGATTTTATATAATAAACAGAAAAACTAAAACATACACAGAATAAATCATAACACAGAGAATTTAACGTGGTTCACCCAATCTGGGCTACATCCACCAAACCGCAACCATCCAATACTTTTATTATCCAATAAAAACCCTATTACAATCTTGTGAATAATTGTGCTTTTCATCATACTGAAATACCCATCTGAACCCCTTTTTACCAAGCTTAGAACCTTCCAGATTTTAGGGTTCTACAAAATCATATTTTTCTTTTTTCATTGATTTTCCCTTTTTTGGTGATCACGTGAAAAAGTAGGAAGAAAATTTTTCTCGGGGGTTGCCACCCCCGAACACCCTCCCGGGGCCCAGCCTGGCCCAAGACCCTGGCAAGGACAGGGGGTTGGGGTGTACAGTATACCATGGGCTATATAGTATAGCATGATCAGTCGCCACATACCAACATAAGGGCCTTTTTTTTCATGATGATCCAGCACATACCCACAACTTCTTTTGATGAGGCTACAACAAGCCTATTGCAAATGTCAATAAAAAAACTTTACATTTTACAATATGAGTCTACCACTGCAATGACTATTGAGTCTATTCCCAATGCTATCACCTACACCTCATTTTTTTCACTCTTCTAATTAAAACTCAAAATTATAATTCAGAAACAAGACTCAAGACAACAATAGTGAAATGTTCAAGGGTTAACTTTGAAGCTGAGTTCAAGTTACTACTATCATATTTGTCTACTATTTTCCCTACCTTGCAACAGTCTCTAGAGATAGTTGTTGTACTGCCTTGAACACCAAAACAACAATGCCTAATTGTGACTTTGCATATTTCTTATAGATCATGTTGACTGAACATTTACTTCATTTTGTTCCCTCGCACTACTTGTCACATCAAAAAGACCTTTCCTTTCTATCTCTATTGATTTTTTGTGCATTTTTCTGGTTATATATTAAGACAATGAAGTATAACTTATAATGTTTAAGAAAAAAAATACACTTGTGTTCTTTTCTATTATTCATGTTGCTTATAATTTCGTTTCATTTTAAGTGTATATTTCTGATTTAATTTTATGTTGTTTATTAATATAGAGTTGTTCTTCTTTTTAAGATATGTATTAGTGTCTATAGCTGTTCATATATCTACTTGTGGACATAGTTGTATGTGTGTGTATATTTACGTATGCATATAGATAAATATACATGCATGCAATTGAAATATCCTAGTGCATATAACATTTTGGTACAAATCTGTGTAGATAGATGTAAATGTAATGGTTATCTATGCGTATATGCATGCACAATTCAATATTTATAAGTATTTGTGAGTTTTTTTAAAGAGAATGTTGTTGTCATCTTGTTTTGAATGTTCTTAGTGCATAGAATATCTTGACAGGGTTTTGTGTAGATATATGTGTCTATAATGTATTTTTCTATGTAAGTATCTATGTCTGGGTATCCATCTAATGCTTACCAAGTGTTCTTGCTACTACTTTGTGATCTATAATGATAATTCCATGTTGGATATGGATGTCATATGATTCTTGGCTAGAATGTTTGTTAGGTATGTTGTCCAACTCAATCCACAACCCAACACTGAACAATGCCTTATTGAAAATAGTGTAAACTGCTCAATTATTTTGGTGAGTTTTAAATGCAAAGTATTATTACAACCATTTCCAATATATGTAGCACATACATGACATAATGTTCCCATGGAAAGTTGTGCAAAGTGATCAATGCTTGTTTCATCTATGCAAGAAAATGAAATAGTTAATGTTATATAGGTTGTGTTGTTTTCTGTAAGGCAGTGTTGATTGTCATTCTCTGTCTTAGGGTATATCGTTTCCATTTTGGTAAGATTATATTGGGAAATACTATATAGCTTATTTAAACCAATATTCTTTGATTCATGGATCGGCTTTTGTAACGTGTCCCCTATGATAATTTTTAGCCAATTCTTTTTTTGGAGAACAAGCCAATGGTTTGCATGGGTTTGTCAATGTGATTTTTTTGTGGGCTTCTTTCTATGATCTCCATTTTCTCTCTATGTTTGCAATAGAAGAAAATTCTTAACATAATCCAGTTTTCTTTTATAGTTTTTTGCTCACTTGCCTAGGCTATTTTTATCCATTGGTTTGCAAGTCACAATTTTTTTGTGGTTTGTGCAATCAAAAATGCATATATATGTGCCTCTTCAGAGAGGCTCAATTTTTTCTCACAAGTTAGGCATACAAACAGATTGCAGCCAATAACAAGCAACTAAATTTCTCACTTGCACTGTACTTTTTGTGATTACCAAAAATTAGAGTGCACTATAAATCAAACAAGTTGATTGTCTTCAACAATACTGCTCATTGCATCATCATCAAAAGTTGCTCTTCTCTATGGTAAGTGAATTGCTTCTCATTTCCTCTTCACCTCTATGCATATAGAGTCTACACTCTCTCTAAATTCACTTCCTTATCATTTTTTATATGTGACATGTAATTATGGTATTACATATATTTCACTTATAAATTATAGAGCCATTTAAATTTCATGATTTAGATATTGCTTACCAATAAAACATGTTTGCGGCACAAAATTTCACATTTCCCTTCTGTGTAGGTATATTCCAGTAAAACCATTTATAATTGCAACTACATTGTATTCATATACAAGATGTATATATCTCCAAAATGCTAAACAACTTTATGATTTCAGATTTGCATGTTGTATGGCCTTCACCTACATTCCATCTGTATGCAATGTAAGCCTATATATATATTTTTCCATTTGTCATTTCACAACTCCATGTCAAATTATAAAACATGTGTAACAGTCATTTCCACTGCATAGATTTCCTCAGGTTCCAAAGCATTTCCTTCACCATTGATCAAAGTGGTGGATAATTAATGTTACTGCACTCGGGTTTGGTCATAGCCAATGATTCTCCATTACCCAATATGGTAGGGTGGAGAGCAGGCATCATTTTCTATGTCTAGACATCAATCCATTCCGTGCACAAGGAATTCCTAGATTTTATTTACTTCATTTGTTCTATTACAACTGCATTGCATCTTATTTGTAATTAATTTTATGTCTTTATATTTTTTGATCTATTTATTGTAGACCAATGGTATGTGTTTATTACACTAAACTTAAGATAATCCTTTGATGTTTGTAGCTAGCCACAACCCAAACAATCATCCTTCATAGGCCTTCTCATGCCATTAGATCATGTATTAAGTCATTGGAGGCTGAAACATTGCTTTCACCATTGATCAAAGTGGTGGATAATTTTTTTTCTTGCTCGTGGGTTTGGTGAGATCACACAACGCTCCATGACCCAATATGGTAGGGTGGAAATCAGGCCTTGTTTTTTTTTGTATATATTGCATTCTACCACATGCACTAGGTATGGCTAAAATTATAATTACTTCATTTGTCCCATTGCAAGTACAAAGAAAATTATGTATTATAAAATATACAACTTTGATATCTCCTTATTTACATATTGTCTATGAATTAGACATGATCACTACACTAAAATTCACACTTTGTATACACATAAGTTGTATATGGTCTAGCCTTTTCAATAAAAGTTTTGCATAGGACTGTAGTTGCCAGTTTTAGCTTTCTATCGTGATGGTTGTAATGGAATAAAATAGTTAATGTTATGCAATTCATTCTATTTTTGTATAAGCACCACACTAAACTTTACACTTTTTTTGTTATTCTTGTAGACCATAGTCTAGCCATAATGCAATATTTGATAGTCACTACAAAATCAGTAACAATGGTCAAATAGACAATCAAATCCTAGAGTGCTCTATATTGATTGTAATAAGCAATATTCAATTCACCACTGATCAGAGTGGTAGGAAATGTATATTCTTCCTCGGGGGTTTGGTGAGAGTCCATGAGGCTCCATGACCCAATATCATAGGGTGGAGAGCAGGCCTTATTGTGTTGAGTTTTATTTTATATTTTTTATGTACAAATTGCTATCTTTCTGATGTAGGACTCAGAAAAAATTCATATGTTTTAGGTTATGGTTACAACAGAGTAAAATAGTTTATCTTATACACTTTATGTTAGATTCCATTGGGCATTGTTGATTATCATTCTATTGCTTAAGCTATATCATTCCATTTTTGAGAAGGTCCTATTGAAAAGGCTATATTGTTTCAATTTTTGATAAGGTTGTGTTGAGTTTCTTTCAATTCCTTCTGGCTCTCTCTTTATGCTTTGCATTTTGTGGGTAAATTCTTTAATATTTTTCCCCATCATTTGGTTGCTCTTATCTAGTTTTATAATCTCTTCATCTTCACAGTTGTTCCAAAAACATGCTTCTCCCTTGGGAGAGAGTTCAAGAAGTGGGGTATTGATATTCCATTTTACATGCTAAGCAAATCAACGAGCTTTGCAAATGAAGTTCAATCCAGCTGTGAAAATGAAGTGATTATAAGACTAGCTAGGAGAATGGGAACATTGATTTCACCATTAATTAGAGTAATGGCCACCCAATATTAAAGAAAAAGCTTCATTTTGTTCTCTTCCATTGTATATTTGCTATGTGTGTAACTGAATTACTCACTTGAATTGTGTTTTTTCTGATTACATGTAGAATTACCTTTGTATTTTGCTAGATATTGCGGGATACATACCAACAATTAGAGTGCACTATAAATCAAACAAGATGATCATCTCCAACAATACTATTCATTGGTATGATCATCAAAAGTTTCTCTTCTTTATGGTAAGTGAATTTCTTCTCCTCTCCTCTTCACCTCTATGCATATAGAATCTGCACCATCTCTAAATTCACTTCCTTATCATTTCTTATATGTGACATGTAATTGTGGTATTACATATATTTCACTTATAAATTATAGATCCATTTAAATTTTGTGATTTACATATATATATATATTTCAATTATATATGGCTTACCAATAAAACATGTTTGTGGCACCAAAGTTCACATTTCCCATCTGTGTAGGTATATTCCATTGAAACCATTTTAGATTTCAGCTACATTGTATTCATATACAAGATGTACAGATCTCCAAAATGATAAATAGCTTTACGATTCCACATTTGCATGTTGTATGGACTTCACTTACATTCCATTTGTATACAATGTAAGCCTATATATTTTTTTTTGCATATCTCATTTCACAACCCCATGTCAAATTATTAAAAATGTATAACATTGATTTCCACTGTACACATTTCCTCAAGTGCCAAAGCATTGCCTTCACCATTGTTCAAAGTGGTGTACAATTAATGTTACTGCTCGGGGGCTTGGTGATAGCCGATGATGCTCCATGACCCAATATGGTAGGGTGGAGAGCAACCCTCCTTTTCTATTTCTAGACTTCAATCCATTCCATACAGAAGGTATGCCTAGAATTTTTTTACTTACTGTGTTCCACTACAACTTCATTGCATCTTATTTGTAATTAATTGTATAAGTATTTATATTTTCTAATTTATTTATTGTCTACCAATGGCACGTGTTTATTGCACTAAACTTCAGATAATCCTTTCATATTTGCAGCTAGCCACACAAACAATCATCCTTTACAGGACTTTTAATGCCATTAGATCTTGTATTAAGTCATAGGTGGCTGAAAGATTGCTTCCACCATTGATCACAGTGGTGGAAAATTTATTTTCTTGCTCGTGGGTTTGGTGAGAGTGCACGATGCTCCACGAGCCAATATGGTAGGGTGGAAATAAGGCCTTGTTTTTTTTTTGTACAAACTGCATTCTGCCACATGCACTAGGTATGGCTAAATTATAATTGCTTCATTCATCCTATTGCAAGTACAGAGCAAGTTATGTATTATAAAATATAGAACTTTGATATCTCCTGATTTACATATTGTCTATGAATTAGACATGATCATTGCACTAAAATTCACACTTTGTATGCACATAAGCTATACATGGTCTGGCCTTTGCAGTAAAAGTTTTACATAGAACTGTAGCTTTGAGTTTTAGTTTTCTGTCATGATCATTATAATGGAATAAAATAGTTAATGTTATGCAGTTCATTCTAGTTTTGCATAATCACCACACTAAACTTCAATTTTTTTTGTTATTCTTGCAAACCATAGTCTAGCCATAATTTGGTATTTGATGAACTAATGTATTACAAACAACTTTTTAGAATAATGATAGTGATTGCAAAATCACTAACCTTAGTCAAATAGACAATCAGATCCTAATGTACTCTATATTGATTGTAATAGAAATATTAATTTCACCATTGATCAGAGTGGTGGGAAATTTATATTCTTGCTTGAGGGTTTGGTGAGAGTCCATGAGGTTCCATGACCCAATATTGTAGGGTGGAGAGCAGTCCTCATTGTGTTGAGTTTTATTTTATATTTTTTATGTACAAATAACTATCTTTCTGACATAGGATTCAAAAAAACATCATATGTTTTAGGTTATGGTTACAACGGAATAAAATAGTTGATCTTATACACTTTATCCTAGATTCCATTGGGCATTTTTGATTATTGTTCTCTTGCTTAAGCTATATCATTCCATCCTTTATAAGGTGTTGTTGAAAAGGCTATATTGTTTCAATTTTTGATAAGGTTGTGTTGAGTTGCTATCAATTCCCTCTGGCTCTCTCTTTGTGCCTTGTGTTTTGTGGGTATGTTTGCAACATAATAGAATTGTTGACGTTATGTCTATTTTGTTGATTATTATTGTCTAGCTTAGGCTACATTGTCTCATTTCTTATAATATTTTGTTCAAAAGGCTATATTATTTAAATTTTCCATAGGGTGATGTTATTGTTTCATCTATGGTTTTGTTATTTGGCTACCGATTTGCATGAGTTTTGTGGCTATAGATTTAAAGTTTTCATATAATGTTTTTAGAGATATTTCAATCGCATGTAAAGTGAATCTCACTAACAAAATTTTAAAAAATGTGGCTTATAATCAATATCAGCAGAAATAAATGAATGCTATTATCTTTTTCTTATTTTTTTGTTGTCCATGATTTGTGCAAATATATACTTATTTGACAATTTTTATCTCCTACAACATATCAATGATATAATAACCTTTCAGATAATTTTATTATGTGTGCCATTTGTATCTGTAGACACGTAAAATGTATATGCACTTGATCTTGATTTTACTAACACTAGTTCATCCTGAATCATCTCTCTGCTAATCATTTAATTAAATAATCTCTATTTAATTAAATTCATCACATTTCATCTCCTAATTAAATAAATCACTTTGTTTAATTAATCCTATAGTCCCTCTTTTCATTAAATAATTCATTTTATTTAATTAATCTCTAAAGTCATCTCATTTAAATTAAATAAATTAATCTTTATTTGATTTAAAGCTAACACCATCCTCTTTAATTAAATAAATAAAATCTTATTTAATTAAGTCTAAAATCATTATTCCTCTCATTTTGATTTATTTAAATCCAAAAATCTAAATCAAGTGGTCAAATCAACTAATATCCTTTAAATTAATCAAATCCTAATTAATCTTAGTCTTAATCCATCAAATCATCTAGATTTTGCAACTTACACATGAAAATCAATTTAATTGATTTATAGATCATCTATTTTCATTCAAAAAAGGCATCAAAGATGGAATATTCCTCAAATTTGAAATCTCTGCTTGAAAGGACTTGTCCCTTCCAATAAAGCATTTAACATCTCTTACAAGTCCTTTTCATGAGCCATGTGACAATAACTTCACCTTTCACCTCATCCTTCAAGCCATCTTTTGAATTTTAATCTCCCCCCTCTTTGCACATTCTCCAGAATGTGCTCAAGCTTCCTCCATTCACATCTTGACAAGTGGAACTTGGCCATTGGATGTTGAATAATCCCACATTCATCCATTTTGTTCATTCCTTCATCTTGTTCTTCTATTTATAGAAGGCTTCTCTTTGTATTTTGCATCCACAACTTAGAGAAAAGTTACTCTCTTCACATTGAGAGCTAACTTTATCCGTCTTCATAGAATTTGTCATAATCTTAGGTAGGTTATTGTATATTTCACTAAAGAACTCATTGTTCTTCATCAACAAGTGGATCAATCTTCATCAAATCATCACAAGGCTTGCAAAGGAGTTGGGAAAGGGACAATTTCCACAAAAAATTGGCACCAACTCCCCCGTAAGATCAAGAGTTTGCATATTCTCAATAGGATTTAATCTATTTCATTGTTTTTACATTGCATTCTTTTTTTGTTCCTCTTTTGAGCATAGTTAAATGGAGTTTATGGTAAACTTAGATTCTAACTTTCATTTAAATCTTCTAATGTGTGTATTCTTTGTGTTTTGCAGGTAGGATCTTGGTTCATACATTTGGTGCTAGAAGGAGGGAAAACTAGAAGTTTAAATCACATTTTTTCATCAAATTCTATGTTTTTTTCTTCTTTTTTTGTATACAGGAAACTACACCACTCATATTACAACGACACCATATAGCACCGCTATCAGTCTAGCAGCACTATAAAGGACCACTTCAAACTCCATACAAAGCCGCTCAAAGTCTAGCGGTGCCATATAGAGCTGATCACAGGTCCAGCAATGCCATATGGCACTGCTATAAGTCCAACAGTGCCATATAGCACTACTTCAAACTCCAAACGATGACACCTATGTAGACAGATCCTCTGTACTTTCTTGATTTTTCACTCAAACTTAAAATGATCATATCTTGGTCATTTTTTGGTCTTTTTTGAAGCTTTTTTTTTTAAATGGGGTAGAATTTCATAAGATATCCAATGGTGTAGGTTTTTATCAACTTTGATAGAGTTAAAATTTTCAAATTTTCACTAAATGTCAAATCATAATGAAACTTGGTCTAAATTTTTGGGTTTTTATGCTTAACCATTTATCTAACCCTCATATCTTCTTGTTTCTTGATTTCATCTAACATTTGGAGCTTGTATTGTAGGTTTTAAAGGATAATGGAGCATGGAAGTTCAAAGAAAAAGCATTATCACATCATTGTATCAAGTGTTTTTGAACACTTTGGGGAGAAATTATAATCCCTTCTTTTAAGGATTTGGTCACTTTCAAGCTTTTAGGACCTACTAAATTTTTTTTGGGCTCTAAAAAGAACATTCCATTTTTTGCTACAAAGGGCTTAAAAAGAACTTTTAGGAAAAAATCACTAGATTTGGTTTGCAGCTAACAATTGAACAAGGCAATCTCCATATTTCCTTTGGTCCTTAAAAAGAATCAAATCATTTCTTTGTGGGTTTAAAATTAACAAGTGCTTCTTTGTTTTGTGATTGCTTACTCAAACTAACACCATTGAAAAGACCCATGCACTTCTCTTGCACCTCCTGATGATCTTGAGAATCAAAATGCTTTTGGTGGTCTTAGGTTGGGATGAAGTAATTGCCTCCACATTTCATTTTGGGAACTAAAATTGAACAAAACATCTTGTGAGTGTGAGTAAACCTATCACGTGTATTCTCTCTTTGTTTCTCAACAAAGAGTGATCAAGTTACAAATATGTTTGCTCACTATTTTTTATCTTAGAGGGCTTGCCTTGGGGAAAAAGTACGCACCCAAGGGAATGACTCAACCGGTAACACTCTAAAGCTAAGACTATTTCCAACTAGGATATAAAAGTGTGTATAGGAACAAAATCCAATATCATGCGGTTGGCTCCAATGAGAAGGGAAGTAATGGTCTCTCACCTCGATGGGTCAACTCCTACAAATGGAAATTCTGAATTAGAATGCTTGCTGTAGAAAGGCCAAAATCCCTATCTATTTGTTGGTGCAAGAATGATTATTTTGAAGCCACCCCACACTTTTATGGTTTTTAGTAGAAATGGAAAGTATGCCATGGGATTTTTGTGGGTATTGATGCTTGGTTTCCCTATATAAGTGAGTGTCGTGGAGGGGAGCCAATGAGGTCAAGAATCTAACCATTCACTAAAAGTAAGGATAGCTAGACTTTTCCAAGTGGGGACCCAACAAATATAGTCTTTCATAACCATAGGGTTATACTTGTTCTTGGTTACAAAACACTTTGCATGATTGTGAACATTGGGAAAATAAAAATTTATCATTAACATCAAATTTCAAACCCTTTAGAGGAGCAAATACCTTTGAAAAAATCCAAGTGCTATTGCTTTCCCTTGGGATTCTATCCTTAGATTCTTCTAAGAATTTGGATTTCATCTCAATTCGCTCCTAGTAAGGTCAACATTAGGAAAAAATTTCCTTTATTTTTCTAGATTTCCACATAACGGACTTTGTGGGATGAAAGAGAATTTGGACATTGAACATCTAGTTTCAAAAGATAATCAAGAGTGTGTTTGTAAAAAGAACTCAAAGCTAAGAAACAATTGGACCCCACACATGTGCTTGGAATCTTTTGGTCATATGGTTTCATGCAAACATTGGTCTTTTGGTTTTGAACTCCTCTTAGAGCAAAGCATGTTCTTCACTATCTTGGTCTTGTAAACAAAGTCCCTGTTAGGTTCATTTAGGATCAAATAAAACACTTCATCCAATTGTTCCAAAAATTTATCATCTCATCCAAAAAATCAGCTTTAGAGCTTTGGAAACATCATTATCTAAACTTGGGTACATCCTTAAACCAAATCAAAACCATTTTTTTAGTTAGGTGTGTTTGGATGAATCCTTCCGCACACACTTAGTTAAATTATCACCTCTTTGAACAACTGCATCCTAAGATCGAATCTAACATCTTAGGGTTTACAAGTTCATTATCCAAACAAAAGAATCAAAATCAAATCCCTAAGTCTAGTATGCCTCCAATGTTTCTAAAAGCATTCAACACCCATATCATTCACCCCTTTCATCTTTCATCTCATCATTGGTCTTAAACACCTTAGGGGTCACTTTTGCAACAAGGTCAAAACACAACAAAAAAAATGGAATATAAACTTGATCTATACATCATGAGCAGTCTAAACCAACCAAACTATCAAAGCCTTACAATGCCAATTGATTATCAACACTCACAATTATACAATCTATACATGGGATCATTATCTCTTACAAACCTCGATGGTACAACAAATGTGAGTATGCCTAGTCAAGATTTTGGAGCACCTTTCTTGATGGTAGATTTAAATCCAAGTCCAAACCTACAAATCTATCAACCAAACACTCAATGCATGAGTCTTATGCAAAACAACATCATCCCACCAAATCCATACATGCCAAATGTGAATATATCAAGTACACTTTTTCCAAACATGAACATTTTGAATCCACACTTGGTAAAATTTGGGATACATATGTTTGTGAATCATACAAATGTTGTTCAAAGTCCAAACAAGATGTTAACGACTCCATGTATCAATCCACGTCAAGGTAACACCATGCAAAATCAAGGCAATATGATTCCTAAACTCAACAATGTTCAATTCCAACCTATCATGGAAAAACTAAACATCATCCCAAATCAGAACATTGTCTAAAATCAATTTATCCATGATCCCATGCAAACACCACAATTGGACATTCCAAATTTACTTGAACAAAAACCAAATCAACTATATAAATGGAGTCAAGATCAAAATCAAGATCAAATCTGGTGAGATCAAATTGCTACACTTACCAAAATAGTTGTGTCATTGAGCCAAGAGACATATTCACTCCAAGATTAATACACTCTACCATTGGTTAAACCATTTCATCAAATCATTGAGTTGTTTCCACAACCACATCAAGAACAATATCTCCAATGTCAAGAGGTTAGATATCAAGATCAATAGCATCAACAAAAAACCCAATCACCCCATCTCAAAGATCAATCATCACACCTCAAAGCTCAATCACCATATCTTAAAAATCAATCATCACAAGGTTAAATTAAAGGAAAAATCTCACAAGGTAACAAATAAAAACACACCAGTTGGGAGACGAATTGAATCAATCATGCAATAGTTTGTGTAGGAAAATATCATTAAAATACCCACCTATGAGAACTATCAAGAACTAGACGTAAAACCACCTTGGTATGACGAGAAGCACCTTTGTGAGTATCACAAAATATAGGGACACACAACATCAAATTGTGTTCAACTCAAAACTCTCATCCAAGACCTAATTGATCAAAAAAGAATAACTATTGGGGACAATGATCAGGAGTCAACTACTAACGATGGGATTGACAATCTCTCCACCACAATTGTTGAAAATAATGATGAAGATCTTGAATATGTTTTTACCTCATCCAAAGATCAAATCAAGATAAATCAAGAGTCACTTTTTGATCATGATAAGAATCCCTCAACAATATCCAACAATGATCTATTTCAAGGATTGTTAACATTATCGACCAATGATCATGTTGAAAATGTATCTACATCACCTAATGAGTTAGATGAAATATCTCAATAATTTATTCTAAAACATGATCAACATATCACACCAAAGTCTAGCAATGGTCCTTTCCAAGACATATTGACATCATTTCACCTCATGATTGTCTATATTGAAGGAATCTTCAACTCAACATTTGATCCAAGTCTACTCAAAGATCAAGAGGATATTGAGCCATTTCCCATGCTTAAAGAAGATATCCAAGAACCCTTTGTAAGAAATCCACCCTTTGAAACTGAACCATGTCAATAACTTGATCCAAAGTAGGTCAAAAGCAATCCCAAAATTTATCAAGATCAAGAATTTTTATCTCCAAGATAGTACAATGATCTAATGGATACTCTCCTATCTATACAAGATGTTGAAAATGATGATCACATCCACATAGCACATACTCCTCCATCTACCCATGAGATTCTTTATTTGGATGGACACGTAGATGATCTACATTCAGAACATGATTCCTTTACTCTTGATATTATTACACAAAAAGAGCAGGTTGATTCCTACATTCAAACTAATTTGTCAACATCAGGATCAGATATATCCCAAACTGATTTGGCATCATGTATCAAGATATCCAACATTATCCATGGTCAAGGAAACATGTCAGATAGAACAAGAGATTTCAGAGTTAGCAAAGTAGCAAATGGAAATAACATCATCTACAATGGTCATTTATTAGAGCATGCTTACTAAATAAGACATCTCAAAACAAGAAGAATCAAGGAATGAAGGTGCCACTACCACCATGCTGGGGGAAATTTTGTCTCAAGAAAACATCAACATAGGGAGCACAAAGAATCCTTACTATAAAACCAATGCCAATACTATAACCATCCACATCATGAATCTTCATCCACCCATCACCCCATCCATGAATTGGGACCAACAAAAAAAGAAGGTTTTGAATCAAAGGAAAATAATGTTATCAAAGAAAAAGAAGCTAAGAAGCATATTGGAAAAAAAAAATACATATGGATACCAAAAAATACAAAGAAAGATTATGCCTATCAAACTCCATTAGTCAAAGAAACTATGGGGCAAAATAAAAAAGGGAAAAGTATCCACCAAAGATGTCCACAAAAGAAAAAGTAGGCTTCTCAAGCAACATACAAAGTGTATCAAGCAGTTGCTCCTAATTCCATGCACACTTCCATATCCACCCATCATTGCTCATCTTCCCAAGTTTGGAGAGTCAAAGGTTCCAGACTATCAACCAATCCATCTTTTATTCCTAAACACACTCCATCCACGCCTCCACAATGATATTTGATTCTCAAATTGACTAGGATTGGTAGCCACCCTTCATCATAAGGATTTAGAAGGCACTCTATTGTGATGTGTGCACAAAGAGAGTTAACTTCGGTATCAATAAAGCAGATCAAGAATCTCAAAAGTTGTATTCAAGTGCAATATCTTAGCAAAGTAACTTCTTCAAGTAGGATATCGATGGCACATTATGACAGAAGCATGTACATTGACACCACCAGGTGGTTCAACATGAGCTTAAAATCTTTCAAAAAAACCAAAAAATAAATATGAAAATCTAAAAAAAATTAGAAAAAGTAAAAAAGTAGTAAAGAAAAAAATCATCCTCTAGGAAAACCCCCTTTGATGGCGCTTTGGGCAGGTACCATGATGAAAACCTAGAAAATAGGCATCATGTGTAGAATCGAGCATGTACGTGTGCCAATTCAAGTGGAAGCATCTCATTCCATCCATAATAAATCAAACATTCCATCCATCTCAACCATAATAAATCCATTTCATACATGAACCATTTATCCAATCCATTTTCATCCATCTATATCCATCTTGATCTTGAAAATTTTTGGCACACACTTTACACTTGCTTATGGTAAACATCTTGACATGACTCATTTTCATTGATCCTATCCTATGCAACACTATCTGAGCCATGAAGCATTATCCATATGAGCATTCTTTATCCAAACACCTTATCTTATCACAAGATAATCCATATCCCTCCATCCATACATCTATCCAAGCATCCATCCATGACATTCCATACATTGCTAGACACTAGGGGTAGATATTTACATCTTGCTTCAAGAATAAATCTTGATCTATATCTTCCAACTTATGTGGTGATTTGAACATTGGAAAACATGAAATCAAATTGGTCAAGGACTTGTGAGAAAAAATCCAAATCACTAGCCCATGACATATTTTGATGAGAATACATTCCTTATCAATCTTCATATTTCATCGAACATCAATCCAAACAATCACTATCAATCACATCTAATGTGTGCTTCAATGTCACATCAAATCATCCAAAACAACTTTTGTTTCAAACCAAGCTTCATCAATCTTGATCAAATCAAATCCAATCAATCCATCATCATCTTGGGATATCCTTCCCAATCCTTGTGTTGTTTAACACTATCCTTGGATTGTTGTGTATCCTCGACAATGTTATCATCATCAATCCTACATCATCTTGGGATATCCATCCTAATCCTCATGTTTCTTAACATTGTGCTTGCATTGTTTTGTATCCTCAACAATGTTATCATCATCAATCCATCAATCTGATCAATCAACCTTAGCTTGGTTTTCAACAAAATCCCAAAACAAAGCATTGATATCGTCACACACATCCATATCCAAAATGTCAAAATCATGTGAAAAATCCAAAACATTAAAAACAAGTCAAAATCCAAAAACACTAAAAAAAATCCCAAACAAATCAAAAACTTGGTCATCCGAACTACGTCATCTCTGAGCTTAAACATAGGCAAGGCTAATCTTTGATCAGCCCCCAAGACACAAAATCCAAAAAAAATCATTAAATCTCAGAAAACACAAAACATTGGAAAACTCAAAAATCAAAACATTTGTAAACTTTGAAAAATACCAAAAACAACCTCAAAACATTTCAAAACATCAAAAACATCCAAATATTTGAAAAAAACCATCTTTCTCATCTTGTTTTCACCTACAATAATCTCATCCATAATAAATCAATCATCACACTCACCCTTTGGAAAATCAAATAGAAACAAGTACAACAATTAGCAAAAGCAAGCTTCAAACATAAAATCAAAAGAAAACTTCAAACTTTTAAATGCAAAATAAAAATCCTGATCATTTTCAAACATGTTAGTCAACCTTATATCAAAATCCTATCAAATAACTTATCAGCCCATCACCATCGTATATAATGCATGTCCTAGGATATATCGTTTCGACAATGGGCATCATTTTGGATATCACTTTGGATACTTATCCTAAATAAAACACATCCCCTTGGCTAGAGGTATGAAGAACATTGACTTGTTTGTGTACTTGATCTTTTCTTTTTTATTTATCTTATTGTGATCATTCCAATGACCTTTCGATGATGTCTAATCAAAACGATTTAGAGAGAAAGGAATGGGGCATCGATCATTATATTTTTGTCTGTTGTGCTTGTTGGAAATTCTAGTAATATAACTTGGTAAATACTTGCTTTGTTAGGTGCATCCTAGCAAGGTTTTTGTATGTCAAGTGCGAATAAGATACTCATATATGTTTGTCGATTCAAAGTCCATCACACTAGGTACAAAGCCATCCTGGTTCTTTATACCTTGATGCATCATGCCTGCATGTGTAATCAAACATAAGGTAAATGGCCCTTTTAAAATCCCAACTCCTTGGTAAGCAAAGCATCATCATCATCATCATTATCCTTATCATCTCTAATAAAGTCTTGTAGATCATGGGCTTGTTGGATCCTCTTCTCATCATCTCTTTTTATTCTTCTATCTTTACTAAAATTTCTTTCCAAGTATCAAGTGTGTAATATATAAAAATAGACATGAGGTTAGTCATGGCTAATGATTGTCTACATCATCAAATTTGTCTACATCAAACATTCGAGCTGAACTAATCTTGAACCTCTTTTTCATGAGATCAACCCTCAAATTGAACCTTTTCACTTGATCTCTAGAGGGGCAAGTATACCAACATAATTCATCACTTGCTGGTGTAGTATACCGACATAATTCTTCATTCACTGGGGCAACAGTGGGGCATCCGAAAAAATCAAAGATTTTCTTAATATTGATCAAAATAGTTTATTCTTTGAAACAATGTAGCAAGTACATTTCTTCAAAGATGGAAAAAATGTAGACACGTAAAATGTACATGAACTTGATCCTAATTTTACTAACACTAGTTCATCTTGAATCATCTATCTGCTAATCATTTAATTAAAAAATCTTGATTTAATTAAATTCATCACATTTCATCTCTTAATTAAATAAATCATTTTTTATCTGATTAAGTCATCATCTCCTATTAATTAAATAAATCACTTTGTTTAATTAATCCTATAGTCCCTCTTTTAATTAAATAATTCCTTTTATTTAGTTAATCTCTAGATTTATCTCATTTAAATTAAATAAATTAATCTTTATTTGATTTAAAGCTAACACCATCCTCTTTAATTAAATGAATCAAATCTAATTTAATTAAGTCTAAAATCATTATTCCTCTCATTTTGATTTATTTAAATCCAAAAATCTAAATCAAATGGTAAAATCAGCTAATCTCCTTTAAATTAATCAAATCCTGATTATTCTTAGTCTTAATCCATCAAATCCTATAGATTTTGCAACTTGCACATGATAATCAATTTAATTGATTTATAAATCATCTTTTTCATTCAAAAAATGCATCAAATATAAAATAATCCTCAAATTTGAAATCTCACCCCAAAAGGACTTGTCCCTTCCAAGAAAGCATTTAACATCTCTTACAAGTCCTTTTCTTGAGCAATGTGACATTAACTTCACCTTTCACCTCATCCTTCAAGCCATCTTTTGAATTTGAATCTCCCCCCTCTTTGCACATTCTCCAAAATGTGCTCAAGCTTCCTCCATTCACATCTTGAAAAGTGGCACTTTCCCATTGGATGTTGAATAATCCCACAATCATCCATTTTTTCTCATTCCTTCATCTTGTTCTTCTATTTATGGAAGGCTTCTCTTTGTATTTTGCATCAACAACTTAGAGCAAAGTTACTCTCTTCACATTGAGAGCTAATTTTATCCATCTTCATAACATTTGTCATCATCTTAGCTAGGTTATTGTAGATTTCACCAAGGAGCTCATTGTTCTTCATCAAATCATCACAAGGCTTTCAAAGGAGTTGGGAAAGGGCCAATTTCCACATCAAATTGGCACCAACTCCCCCATAAGATCAAGAGTTTGCATATTCTCAATAGGATTTAATCTAGTTCATTGTTTTTACATTGCATTCTTGTTTTATTCCTATTTTGAGCATAGTTAAATGTATTTTATGGGAAACTTAGATTCTAACTTGCATTTCAATCTTCTAATGCATGTATTCTTTGTGTTTTGTACGTGCTAGGATCTTGGTTCATATAGTATCCATACAAATCTATACATAGGGGTGATAAAATATAGTAGTAGAAAATCATTTTTCCAATGTAAACTTACAATATATATTTCCATTTGCTACATTGGCACTTGCACTGCATTCCAGCCATTTGTACTTTGCACCGCCTATCAACTCATCATTGCATGTCACTACACACAACTGCTAGTTCTAGATTTTCTTAGTATGTCAATGTGATGTAGATGTATCCTATTTGTTTGGTTTTATTCTAATGTTTCTAGATAAAATAATGAGAGGTTATAATTTCCTTAAAATCCTTCGAATCAATTTGTTTCAACTAGAAGATAGGAATTTAAAGGAATTATATGAATTGTGATTTTACTTTTCTAAATGGAATGATTTTTTTTAGATTAGTTTTAGGCTTAACTTAGCCTATTATTTAGTATAAAAGATAGGCCATGTTGTAGCTCGAGGATAAGGAGAGTTCCCAAGCAAATAGAATAATATGTACAAAACTCTCATTAATTAGAATATTTGATAGCCATATTCTTTGTATATTTTTTAGATGATTGTGTCTAATATTGTTGTGTGAATTTCTCAAACAAGTTTGAAGTTTCTATGCTATGTATTTGGCTATAATTTTGGTATTAGAGGAACTAATTGTGGGAAAGTTAGGTGCATAGTGTTTGTAATAGTTGAGATCAAAGCTTTATTTGAAAAGAGAAGTCGCAAGCATATTGAAAAGGTCACAACAACAAAGAGGAGCAAAGTCATGCCAAGTTCATTACTGATAGTCATTGGAAAAGATTCAAATTTCTATTGAGGTCAAAGAAGGTGATCAAGCCACATATAAAGTGTGTCAAAAAACTAGAGCTTTTATGGAGATTGTAGATTGAAAAAAGTAATGTCTAAAGCTACCATTAAGCATAAAGAAACCACCAAAAAAAATTAAAAATTTTAAATTGAGAGTGTTAAGTGGTTTAGCTCGAGTTTTATTGTCTTTGTTGTTTGAAATAAATTACTCTATTTGTTGGAAAATGTGAGTAGCATTGATCTCATATTGTAGAAGTTTTATAAGAAGTTTTATGTTTGAAAGACCGCCATAAGTAGTTTATAAGCTCGCTATACCCATGACCAATCACCAAATTTGTGGTCTGTAACATTCAACAGAGGTAAATACAAATAAGTTTTGTATTCTTAAGATCTAATTTGGATAGGGTTATTTTTTTGAGTGTTTTACTATAGAAACATAAAAAAATGTCCTCATATTTAAAACAAAGCCAATATCAGTAAAGTATTTATAACTTTCTCATTTCTTGATGAAATCAAGAAATTCAAAATGATTTAGAAAGTTGGGAATGTGTAGAACAAAACATAGAAATAGTTTTAAGAAATTCACTCTAGTGAATAAGTTATTATAAACAAAATTATGATGGGAATTTTAAAAAAAATGTTGCAAATTGGAATTAAAATATCATTCATAAATTTCCATATGAAAAGTAACTTATTTTTTAGCCCTATATCATTTTTAGGAAAGTAGGAAAAAATTCTTGAAGGTTCACGAGGAGATTTTCTTTGTCAAGGGATGGTGTTGAGAGTTGGACGAGGTTGAGGTTGAGGAAGACCTATCGCTAACACTTACTTGTTTGAAGTGAGAAACCTTCAAGAATAGTTAGAGGCCATGGAAATGACACAAAGGTGAGATGCTGACAATGGAGATGTCAATGAACAAGAAGTAGAATATTTTGAAGAAGAATCCGAACCAGAAGGAGAATTTGTTACCACAAAAAGAATAAATAAAGCAGTTCTAGGGGAAAGTTCCATACGATGAGTAGAAGTGCAAATGTATGATGGTATATTAAATGTAGAACTAATTGATTGAATCGGTTCTCTAGATAATTACTTTGAGTATGAGAATTTTGATGAAGATAAGAGAGTGAAATTTGTTGTCAATAGATTAAACGGCTAGGAATCTCTCTAGTGGGATAGAGTGCAGGATGAAAGTAGGAATAAAGGAAAAGCTAAGATCAATAGTTGGGACATAATGATCGCCAAACTAAAAGGTAAATTCATGTCTAAAAGAGTATACTGAAGATTTTTATAGAATTAACATCAAGCTATTCATGTGGAGGAAACACTTGAAAAGGTGGCTAGGTAGATTAATCACTTGAGATATGACATTCAAGATGAGATTAGTTTGTTGCCCTTGAAGATGGTAGAAGAGGAATACCAATTTTCTTTAAAAGAAGAAGGGAAATTATCGAGAAAAAAAATTCAAAAAGAGGACAAAATAGAGAAAGAGGACAACAAAGATGAAGAGAAAAATTTCAAACTAACAAAGATGGAGCTAGTAGTTCAAGGCAACCAGAGCAAGCAACAAGAGGTAATAATTTTAGAGCTAGAAGGTCATAGTTTAGACATAAAGATAGAGGTTTTGAAATAGGATACTACAAATGCAACA
>VDFB02382721.1:0-34132 GCA_007258455.2 Sequoia sempervirens
TAGCAAGTGGCTTGACTCTATATTAAATGACCAAAGTACCCTATCCATCCATGGTCACCAAGCCACTCCAGCGCGTTCACCTCCATCCAGATGTCATTTAATGAATTTAATTTGCATTCATGCATTGCACTCACATTTTCCTGATATATTAATGCATTTAATTTGCATTCATGGATTACGTACCTCTAGCCACCAACTTTTAAACTATTCCTTTGCTTAAATTTATTTAATCAATTTATGCATTCGCATTTTCCTGAATTTGTAAAACGAAAATGATTTCTAAATCTACTCGGATGAATAGAAAAATAGATAAATGCTAATTTTCCAATATATAAAATAGCTCTCCAAATTCAAACTATACAAAAAAATAAGTAATATGTTAATTGGAAAAATGTGATTGGTCAATGATGCTGGTTAAAAGCATTCTGGGCAAATGCATACACAAATTAAAAAATGGATTCATAGGAAAGAGCTTTTGATTTTGAATCCATATGCATACTTTGATTCAAACTAGTGGCTGAAGGTACATAATCCACTGATACAAACTCAATGCATTGAATGGCATCTGACTAGAGGGAACGTTGTTTGCATTGCTAGTTACTCTTTGAATATATAACGAGGTTTAAGGAAAAATCTCTCATTATCACACATGTTGACATAATTTTCATTCCAAACCTCTCTTTATGAGACCGTTTTGCAATAATAAAAAATATACAAACTTTACAAGCCTCACATGCAACCATGCATCTTTCCCAGAGATACACATATACATGCATCCATGTGTACTGTAATACATGCATCTATGTATACATGTAGGCATGGATATATGTATCTATGCAACTTCATATGCAATCCATGGATATTTCCATACATGTATATTTAAGCATTTATGTATCCAGCTATGCATCTCTCTATCTATCCATGCAACTATGTTTCTATGTATTCTTCTACCAGTAGATGCATCCACGCATATATGTATCTGTGTTTCTATGTGCAAATGTATATAGGCATCTATCCATATATGTGTCAATGTATCTATGAATACATCTATCCATAGATACATGTATCTACGCATCAATGGATACCATGATAGATGTCCACATCCATGTATCTATGGATACATGTATCAAGTAGCTCGGTTCCAGGTCTTGACTCTACAGCAACAACATCTCCTGTGACTACACAGATCTATAGAATAACAAAAAAAAAAATGCTCAAAGTAATCACAATGCATCTCTAGTCACTTAAGTCTATATTACATGATAAATCCACATTCTGTTTAATGTATTGACTTTGTAACACAATCAAAAGAACAGCTAAATACCACTTTCCAAATTAAAAAAAAAACAACTTTAGAAACATCAACTTCCAGAATTAAATACCAATATGCACAAAGTGATCATATTACTCTAACTAGATGACTATGAACTACATGTTACCTATGCAATATAAAATCTAAAGATACATACCATCCTTATGCACCTATGCACAAATACATACTATCTAACATATATACATAATTACATATACACATATATACATGCAAACCTGTATACATGAATGCATAGAAAGACTATGTTTCATGGGATTATTAAAGAGTTCACTTGCTTTCTATAAAGTTCCATACTTTGCATGTGTGCCTATGAGGGAAATAATTACATTATCCAAAAGTAGAAATGAGTTACTTGAGGCAATAAATAGTTTCTTTCGTCAGTTTTCTCTAGCTTTAGAGGTATAAAGCACACAGTGAAATTGACAATGCTAGATAAAAAAAATTGTCCTTCACTTGCTCGTTGGTTCCAAAGCTCTCTTTATAGCACAGTTGTGCATTGCCTCCAAGACTCATATGAATCCTTGGTATTTCAAGGAAATATTCAATTGGATAACACTAAAAATGATCTAAACTATGATTTTATAATCAAAGTATCCAAATGCATTGCAGTAATGCGAAACCCAACTTCCATTTAACATGTACAATGAAAATAAACAGAACGAAAAATGCATTTGCTTCAAAGTTTTTAAAAGCAATTTCAACAAATTGTCTAGCCGTTGTCCAAAATATGGTTTTCTATCAGCATAGTCCTTGAACCTTCTTTAGGTATGACTGCCACTTTGTTAATTCATTTTGATCGAATCGAAAGGTCAAAATGTGAAATGTTCCCAAGGATAATTATACTTATTTATCTCTTTCAATTGTTATATATTCAAAGACTAATTAGCAATCCAAACTGCCTCCCCTTTAGTCAAATGCAATTCAATGCATTAATTTTGTATTAATGAATTATGTACTTTTAGCCACTAGTTTTAATCAAAGTATGCATATGGATTAAAAATCAAACTCTCAAAATAAATGCATATATAAATCTGTCTTTTTCTTCATTTCATAATGTATCTATGTATCCATAGATGCAATCATGCATATATCTTGTCATCTCTTAATGCATCTATCTATATATGTATGGTTGTATCTATGGGTACATGTATACTTCAATTTATGTATATATGCACCTATGAATTGCATATACACATCCATGTATTTATGCATCTATCGATAACTTGCATGGATACATGTATATATGCATCTATGGGCTCATGCACCCATGTATATATGACAGCTCATTGGTTCCAAAGCTCTCTTTATAGGACAGTTGCGCATTTCCTTCAAGACTCAGATGAATACTTCATATTTCAAGGAAAGATTCGAATGGATAACACTTAAAATGATCTAAACTATGATTTTACAATCGATTTATGTATCTATGTATCTATGTATCCATAGATGCAATCATGCATATATCTTGTCATCTCTTAATGCATCTGTCTATATATGTATGGTTGTATCTATGGGTACATGTATACTTCAATTTATGTATATATGCACCTATGAATTGCATATACACATCCATGTATTTATGCATCTATCGATAACTTGCATGGATACATGTATATATGCATCTATGGGCTCATGCACCCATGTATATATGACAGCTCATTGGTTCCAAAGCTCTCTTTATAGGACAGTTGCGCATTTCCTTCAAGACTCAGATGAATACTTCATATTTCAAGGAAAGATTCGAATGGATAACACTTAAAATGATCTAAACTATGATTTTACAATCAAAGTATACAAATACATTGCACCAATGCAAAACCCGACTTCCATTTAAGATGTACAGTGAAAGTAAATAGAAGCAAAAATGCATTTGCTTCAAAGTTTCTAAAGCAATTTCAACAGATTGTCTAGCCATTGTCCAAAATATGGTTTTCTATCAGCATAGTCCTTGAACTTTCTTTAGGTCTGACTGCTACTTTGTTGATTGACTTTGATTGAAAGGTCAAAATGTGAAATGTCACCAAGGATACTTATACTTACTTATCTCTTTTAATTGTTATATATTCAAAGACTGATTAGCAATCCAAATAGTCTCTCCTTTAGTCAGATGCCATTCAATGCATTAATTTTGTCTAGATGAATTATGTACCTTCAGCCACTAGTTTTAATCAAAATATGCATATGGATTTGGAATCAAACTCCCAAAATAAATGCATATATAAATGTGTCTTTTTCTCCATTTCATTATGTATCTATGTATCCATAGATGTAGCCATGCATATATCGATTTAAGCACATCTTGCCATCTCTGCATGCATTTATCTATATATTTATGACTGTATCTATGGGTGCATGTATACATTGATTTATGCATACATGCACCTATGAATTGCGTACACACATCCATCTACATATGTATCTATCGATATTTTGGATGGATACATGTATATATGCATGTATGGACTCATGCACCCATGTATTTGTCTTTGTCTTTGGCCAAATGGCCCCTGATGGCCAAAGTATCCTAGTCACCCATGGCCGCCAAGCAATTCCAGCGCCCTCCCCACCAGCCACATGCCATTTAATGCACTTGCTTCAATTATTTTGACCTCTCCATGTGTTCGCATTTTCCTAATATTTCAATGCATTTAATTTGCACTCATGGATTATGTATCTCTACTCGCCAGTTTTATAAACTATGCCTTTGCTTAAATTTATTTAATCAATCTATGCGATCGCATTTCACTGATTTTCAATAACAAGAATAATTTATAAAGCTATTCTGATAAATAGAAACATCTAAATGCTAATTTTCCAATATTGATTTACCAGAATAGTGCTAGTTTTCCAATATAACAAAATTAAAAAGTTATATGTTGACATACATTTATGCATATTGTCCATACATGCATATATGCATATATGCCTTCATCCATATTTACATGTGTATATGAATACATCCTTCCATGTACCATATGCATTTGTACCTATATGCAAATATGCATACATCCATGTATACATATGTTCATATCTCCATCTCTCCACGTAGTTCTATTTTCTGTGTATACATGTGCCTGTTGATGCATCCATGCATATATCTGTGAATAGCTCTACGTGTTTCTCTCTCCATGTATTTAATGTTCTCCACTACATCAGCATTTGCATGTTCTTAGTTTTATGACCTTCCATATTTATTTTTTCCATAGTATATGCATAACAACTTCCACTTTGTCTTCTGTTTTGACTCTTCTATCCATAAATATCATTATATTTTTATATCCACTCTTCTATTGTCGCATTTCGAGGAAGCTCAGGGATCTCAGTACCTTGTTTAGTACGAAGGAGAGTGAGAAATGCAACATGGGTCTTTTTTCTGTGTTTATATTGACGGACTGAGCCCTATGATGATTTTTAAAAGCATAACCAATACCAAACTAGACATTCTTCCACCCCTTGTTGCAAGAAATAATCACTTCATACCCTATTGATTCCATTCATTTCCATTTCCACCCTTGCACGTCCTTTCTTCTCAAATCAAATACATTTCAAAATCCATTTATTTGCTTGTGTTGCATCATACTAATGTGTTGCATTCCTTTTTTCATTAAATCCACCTCTCTCATTCAAATTTTCATTTCTTGCATTTAATTGTAAGCATATAACTTACGAATGATAAATTCATACCATTTACATTCCCATTCATTCTCATATCCACCATCCCATATTCTTCCCTCCCATGTCAAATACTTTTCATAACTTATTCATACACCTTATTTTCATCTCACCATTCTCTCTTTTTCCTCTCTTTGTTCCACTCGCATAACTCATTCTTCTTTTTAATACTCACATATCTTTATCTATCTACACCTCAAATATACCTTCATCCATCACAACAAAATTCACACCATACCAAACAAAGAAAAAGATGAAGAAAATATCAAGGTTATGCAAATAAACACTAAGGGCTTCGAAAATAACACTCATAACATAGAGTTGTATTCAAGAGTTATTTTCAAAATGTGTTCTCTATATTTTGTTTATTACAGATCCCTAAAAACATGTATAACAGTTTCTTCAAGCTTATAATGTGTAATCAGATTTAACAAATATTTACATGTTTCCATGCATTCAAATGCATCGTTAGGTATCCTTTATACAATTGTTCAAAAAACAATATTGTATATGTTTCAAATGTAAATTGTTCCTAACATTTCTCACTTTATGCACACATGCATTTATAGATTGTTCTTTATGTACCAAATTACATGGACACATCTATACATCCATGCATACATAAATGTTTACATGGCTCCATATATTTATGCATTCCTTTGATATATGCATTGCTGATATATAGTTTGTTTTCCCTGTCTTCCTTTCGCCTACTACTGCAAATGCTACTTGAGCCTCAATGTGCTTTGACAGATTTGTATTTCTACTTGATTTTAGTGTTTTCCATTCAAATTTCTTGTTCACATGTTATTTATGCTTTTCACTCTTCTTTGCATTGTGTGCACATGGATACAAGTATACATGCATGCATGTATACATAGATGCCTCAAGCATTGTTACAAATGTTTAAGATTATTTGTATTCAATACTTGAAACAAAATACTAATGCATTTTTGCTTCCTAGATAAGATCATAAAGAAAATTTGTTACTGCAAATGTAAACATGCACCCATGTAAAGGTACTAGTATTCATTGGAGTTTCTCTTTTGACTCTTGTATCATTAAATATCATTATATTTTTATATCTATTCTTCTCTTGTCACATTTCGAGGAAGCTCAAGGATCTTGGAACTTTGTTTAGTCTGAAGGAGATTGAAAAATGGGACATCAGTCTTTCTTTTGTATTTGTATTGAGACAATCAGTCCTATGATGATTTTAAAAACTATAACCAATAACAAAATTGACATTATTCCACCCTTTCTTGGAACAAAAGTTCACTTCATACCCTATTGAATCCACTCATTTCCATTTCCACCCATCCACATCGTTTCTTCTCAAATCAAATACATTTCAAAATCCATTTATATGCTTCTCTTGCAGCACACTAATGACTTGCATTCCTTTTTTCTCTCAATCCAGCTCACTCATTCAAATTTTTATATCTTGAATTTAATTTTAAGTATTAAACTCAAAAATGATAAATTCATATCATCTACATTCAATTCATTCTCACATCTAGTTTCAAATATCCCTGCTTCCCATATCTAATACTTTCCATAAGGCATTCATATACCTTACTTGTATCTCATCATTCTCTCAATTCCTTCTCTTTGTTCCACTTACATCACTCATTCTTCTTTACCACCCTTACATATCTTTATCTATCTATAGCCCAAATATACCTTCATCCATTATAACAAAATTCACAACATACCAAAGGAAAAAATGAAGAAAATATCAAGGTTATGCAATTAAACACTGAGGGCTTTGAAAATAACTATCACAGTTTCTTGCAAGCTAAAATGTATAATCAGATTTCATAAATATATACATGTATCCATGCATTCAAATGCATCGTTGGATATCCTTAATACACTTCGTCAAAAAACAATAATGTATTATTCTTTTGTTTTGATCATAAATATTTTTTTATATCTTTCAAATGCAAATTGTTTCTGACATTTCCTAGCTTTGTGCACATAGGCATTTATAGATTCTTGTTTACTTACCAACTTACATGGACACATGTACACATAGATGGATGCATAAATGTTTGCCTTCATCCATACATTTATGCATTCCTTCAATATATGGATTGCTAATAAATAAATAATTTTCCCTGTTTCTTTCATTTAATTCTGCAAATGCAAATTGAGTCTCATTGTTAAAATACAGTTGTATTCAAGAGTTCTTTTCAAACTGTCTTTTCTAAATCCTGTTTCTTACAGATTCCTAAAAGCACATATGACAATTCCTCAAAGGCTATAATGTATATTCAGATTTCACAAATATTTACATGTTTCCATGCATCCAAATGCATTGTTAGATATACTTTATACACTTGTTCCACAAACAATAATGTTTTTTTTGTTCCTGTTTAAGATGCAAATTGTTGCTAACATTTCTAACTTTATGGACGCAGGCATATATAGATTCTTTTTAACATACCAACTTACATGGACACATGTACACATCCATTCATGCATATGTCTTTACATGGATCCATATTTTAATGCTTTCCTTTCATATATGCATTCATACTAACTAGTTTATTTCTCTTGTTTTCTTTCATTTAATACTGCAAATGTAACTTCAATCTCATCATGCTTTCAGGCTCGCTCAAGTGCCAAGGATGCTTTTCACTCTTCTATTCATTATGTGCACATTGATACATGTATACATGCATCCATCTATACTTAAATGCTTCAAGCATTGTTACAAATGTTTCTCTCTCAATAATTTGGATGCAAAGTGCTACAAACATGTAAATTATTTTACTGTACCTACATTTTATCTTACCTAATAAGATTCTTTATATCTTTTCAAATTATTTTTTGTTTAAAATATATACACAAAAAAATATTCATTCATATTACATTAACAACATTCAAATCTAATTTATAAATAAAATCAATACCTTTGTACTGTTTCATCTAAGAATTTATCATAATATTTATTCCACTTATTACATTTCAATAAGTTAAATTATTACATTTCATTTTATATATACACAAATTTAATCTTAGGTAGTAAGGTTCTTTATTATATTTTTGCAAATTACTTATTGTTTATTATATAAACACATTTTTTTTTTCATAATACATAAACAACATTATAATCTTATTTATAATAAAATCAATAGCTTTCTAGTAATTCATCTAACAATTTATTGTAATATAATTACATTGTTCTACACACAAAAATATCTTATTATATTACATAGACAGGATTTAAATCTTATTTATAATAAAATCAATAGCTTTATATAATACTAACCTTCATACTACATTAAAAAAAACATTGATTAATCTTACAAAAGTTCATATTCAAATGAGCTACCCCTATCAATCTTCCACCTTACACTACTGTTTCTATTAGCACTTGCATATTGTGATATGATAAACTAAAATAACTCAATTGTATTAATTAACATAGCATGTGTTTTACAACAGTACACTAAACATAATTTTAATACTATAAATGCGAGCCGAGTCTCCTCCTGCTTTAAGACTCGTTCACATGCCGACTATGCATCTTACTCTTCTATGCATTGTGTTCACATGGATACATGTATGCATATATGTCTCAAGCATTATTACAAATGTTTCTGATTGTTTGCATTCAATAATTATTACAAATTAATAATGCATTCTTTCTTCCTAATTAAGATCATAAAGAATCTTCCTTCTCACAAATGTATACATACACACAAAGCTCAGTGATTCCTCGCTTTATCTAAAAACTTTTTCTAACTCATAGCTACATGCCTTTTACCTCTCGGCAGGAACTTGATGCTTGCATCACTTGTTTTATTTCTATTTTATTTCTTTTATTTTATTCTTTTGTTTTCTTTTTAATTTTTAATTATCTCGATAAAAGAGGTTTATTTTTAACATGAGTTAATATTATCATAAAATAATAAAACCAATATCTATTTATTTTATTCCTTTTAATTCACTATTACACAATAAATGTGTAATCTCTTTTAAGAGAGAAATCATTTTCTTTCACAAGGAATTCATATATATATATATATATATATATATATATTTCTAAGTCTATTTTATTCCAATTGAAGGATAATTCAATTTTTAATAACAAATAATTGCATTTTCCACTATCAAATCATAAGAAGATACTTCTATTAAGGGCTATAAATCAATTTATCAACATAAGATTATTCATGAAATGATAAAATAAAAATGCAATGCAACTATATAATTTCTAAGTGTTTGTGTGTGCAGATTTTTTTCACCACAATCTCTTATAACAACTAGACACCCCTTCCTTGATGGAACTCTCACTTTGTTGGGAGTGTATTCCTATTACACACATGAGAAAATTTTTGGTCAACGATCATTTAAATAGTAATATTGAATTATAATTTACGTATTGAAAATAGGGGCCGTGACATCCTTCCCTCCTTAAATTATCATCATCCCGATGATCAACTTAACTAAAACATAAATATTTCATACCTTTTTAGTCTTTTTTACCTTAATCTCACAATCAACCCACCTCACAAAGATGTCATCTTTTTCAAACACCCATCTATTTATAACAACACAAATTCCTATGGGTACCATTCATAAACTTGCACACCTTGTTAGAATGTCATGGCTTCATCAAATTCAATCTATTTACCTTAACTAATAAAAGCATGCAAACTAATTCATTTCTTTTATACAATCTTCTATATCTTATTTAAATATTTTTCATATTTCAAGATATTTACTGATAGAAAGAAAATAGTTATGTTCATTTTTTCAACATTCCTACTCATATGAGATGTCAGAACAATTGCCTTTATGTTGAAAAACAAGCATCCCATACTACTTTTTATCATCATTAGCAAATTAAAACAATAAAAAATGAGAAAAGTCTCAACAAACTGGAGATGTCAACAATTACAACAAGTTCTTCATCTTGGACCACAACATAAAAGATAAGAAGATCAACAAGTTATCAACATACAAAAGATCATCAACATGATTAGAAAAATCAAAGATAAGAAGATCACCAAATATCCATAATGTTTTAACTCTCCACTATTGAAGATTATTCCCACAAAAAGGTCATCTATACTAAAATAAAAGTTTCAAGTTGATCACAATAGCAATCCAGAATACTAGATGTTAGGAAGATCATCATGAGCTCAATACTGATTCAACAAGTTACTAAATTTCATAACAAAAGTAAATCTCAATTGGAAAAAGTTAATTTATATTAACAAATATGTCCATAAATGTATGATATGTATAATCCTTTACCTTTTTACAAATGCAACAAGAGTGCATCCAAGAGAAGTGCAATTACATCAATTGATTAAACAAGCCATACAATGATCAATACAATGATGCATATCCATCTTTTGAATTACATAAAGAAAATCAAATATTTATTCAATCTTCAATTTCCATAACCGAGTGTTCTTTCGCAAGCTAAAGGTTAAGAGCATGGTTAAGGTGATTTTTCCACACAACCATGATGCACAACACTTCCTCGGGATTCTTCCTAGCTTGAAGAACACCCTGTCCTGCATGAGGCACCTAGAAACCTTTGACAATGGGGCAAGAGGGAACACTCAATCATGCTCGATGCCTTATATGCACTCTTATACTAGAATGAACATATTTCTTGCATATAGAATGTGGTAGAGACACATATATTATATAAAAATTCTAGGCATTCATTATCCATTTATTTCAATGGTACAACTCACTTTGGCCAAAGCACAATTACAAATTTTGGTTGATCTTGAAAAAGGTCACTTTCTTTGTTAGCCCACATTCAACAACCTGTCCCGAAAGGTAATCTTAAATATTATCATACACAACACATTCAACAAGAATAATAAAATTGAATAGAATAAGGACTAGATGATATAATTGTGCATAACATGCTCAAGTGTACATAAAATGACTAATTAAGAAACAAGAATGCATGAATCCCTAGTGCCTAACTCACATAGGGTATGAATATAGAATTTACTTGCACAAATATGGAATATACCATGTATACAGTGAGCATTACCCATTCAAGTTTTCATATAATAAATATTGTAAGTATATCTCTCGCACAAGTGCATTGCTCACACAAAATGTGAAATATACATAAATTATAGTAGTGTAGTTAGAGTGATCCACAATGAGCATCAAAAGTATATCTCACACACAAATTTGAAATGTAATCATTACTCAAGTACTTTATTCACACAAAGGAATCAATAACTTACTCTAGCGCATCACTTGCACAAGAACAACAATAATATGAAATATGCATCACTCAAATTAGTATAAGTATAATTAAAGCAACAATTTTTCTATGATATGAATACAATCATCCATACATATGTGTCATTTTCAGAAATCATGAGAAGTGAATTATTGTACAATTATCATTCTCATATAGTACATATGTACAATTACTTTCACTAAAAACAATCAAGCATAAAAGATTCATCACCTCAATCACTTAAGCCTTGTCTATTAGATAGATCAAGATATTTATCTATTCAACTACCATCATGAATTGCCAATGAAGATTCTTAAGACATCAAAACCTTGCACTTTCAAAAGATATCATGGATTATACAAGATCCAAATCCTTTAAGAATAAGAGGTTGGTCAACAATCAACTTGCCCAAAGTCAAGTACTATTACAAACATTCTCAACTTTAAAACATCCCTCTTAGGTTTCCTTCCTTTGAGAAGGCTCAACCAATATTGATCTGTTATTATCCACTTATTTACTTCATGGATGATTTTCTTTCATCCTCTCATCAGAAATTTCTTATTTTTTTCTTCACTTGTATCTTATCAACTCATTCATCCTTTATGTCATCAGAGAGATCTCTCTTCCCAATATATTTCTCCTAATATTTTACTTTTATTGCTACATCATTATTCATGGTTGTTACCATATACTATCCATTTTGGCTCACTTCAAATAACACTATATATTATCCATCTTGTCTTATTTCAAATAACCACCATTACTCTTGCTAGCAATTCCTATGAAAACATGACTAAGGCAAAGAGGTCTCACACCTCTAGAGTTCCTTGAATGATAGATTACATCTAAACTTCTAATCAATTCCAACCAACCATCTAAGAATCACCCATAACTAGGGTTCTATATTAAATACAAGTTCATATACTACAATGAAACCTAAGAATATAAGACTTGATTCCTATGTGTTGAACCTATGGGCTCTTATACCAAAATGTAAGGTCTGGCAATCTCACTTACTAATTACAACCCTTAATTTCCAAAATAAATGAATAGAATAAAATAATCATAAAATGGTGAAGAATAATTAACTTTCATCACTATATTGAAATGGAATAACATATGCCAGTAAATCAAAGAAGATCAAACAAGGTCGCGCCTTCACAAGAATTAGCCATGTAGGCTTACACAAGAGTATCATACCGACAATACATGTAGGTTGAAATACTGTAATGCAATTTAAAGAAACAAAAAGATCATAAATACATCAAAAAAGAACCATAACACAAATATTTTCATTAGTAGAAAACCCTCATAGGGATGAAAATCCACTCGTAAAAGTGCCTCACTAGCTTAATGAAATGTCTCATTGGTTACAAGAAGCCTCACTAGCAACTGATCAAGTCATCTTACTGATATGACAATTTACAACTTCATTACACATTTCTAACTAATAAATTTTTCAACTACATAGGTTTGCTCTATTGCTCTACATACATTTATGTATCAAGATCAACCTAGATCTCATCCCCCAACAATTTAGGAACAAGAAAGTGCATATACGACTTTTAAAATGTCCTTCATCCCAAGAACATCCAATTTGGCAAGAATAGGAAAGTCTATATAAAACCAATGATTCAAGTTCATAGTTTACTCCATAAGAGACAGTGATAGGAATTTGATGTCTATCTATGTCACAACACTTTTAAGGAACATTCCAAATATCTTATAAGTCTCATCATGTTTTACATTTAGGATCTTAACTCCACAACTAATTGACTTGATGTGCCCATCAAGGGTTTCTTAGAAGTTTACCAAAAGTATAGTGAGATACTTACCTAGCTAAATCAATAGCCAAGTGGTCTTTAATTCAAGAATTCACTTATAAGAAGACATTAATTCTTCAAACCTTTACTTAAGTCAAATTCACAACTTCTATTATTGACTTGTATTATTTCTCATATGACAAGTTCAAATGTTGACAAAACATTCTTTCTATTTAACTTAATTGGAAGACTATTATCTTCCTAAATTCTGGCAAGATCTATCCAAGATAATATCCAAGCTACATAATTGATTCAAGGAAATAGGGCTATCTATCTTAAATGTAAATGTTAGTAAATTTCATCAAACATAGGATTACCAGCATTGTGCATGTTCATTTTATTGTAGACAAAAAGAGCGAGACAGTAATAATAGGCTATATATATATATATATATATAGATGAACGAATCTTTCATTTGTTAAACTTGAGTTGTTTTTCTTAGATGCTTATTACATAGTTAAAAAGGATCTTTAAATAAAGTTGTTATAAACATTTATATTTTACATTTCTTGTACCATACTAGAAAAAGTAAAGCTGGAATAGTAGGAAATAGAACACCTAAAACCCTTCTTTTAAATTGAGGGCAAGAAGCCCAAGGGGATGAGGCATCCCTCTGCATACAACATCATCATGCGAAGGGAACTTCAAGCTTCTAAGAAATTCTACTACTATGTTGTAGCTTGAAGACAAGGTCAAAATGGAAGAAGTGAAATACACATGCAATTTTATAAAACCCCTGTTACTGATTCGAACTACACAACTAATAAGATTGATTTTAGAGCCCACCGATTATGCTTATTTTTCATACTTGGAAAGAAGTTATCCCACATTCATTTTAGTGAGGATTCAATATTATACCAACATTTAGTTCCTTTGTATTGTGAAACTCTTAAAACTTTGGAGATGATTCTTATCATTTTAGCTGTTATCAGTGTGATTCATTGTGAATCGCTAATGAGGTTATTAAAGTTATCGAACTTTAAATGCCATATATTGTGAGTACGCTACCTTGATAATCTATTTCTGCAGTTGCTATATGCTATACAAGATAGTAGTCTAGGAATTTTTAAAAAACCATCAACTGGCCTTTTATCCTGTAGCAATTCTGGTTTAGTATGCCAAGCTACTATTCTGTTTGTAGGTAATGATCAAAGAGATATCAATAGCAAAGGTTTACTAACATCAATGAGTTATCAACATTATGATGAGTTATCAACATTTTAATGAGCATAGTTTCAGGGTATGCATGGAGCCGATTACCAAAACAAAGACTATATTCCTATGGAGGTTAATGGTGATGCTAAAATAGAATGATTTGAAAGGTAGGATTGCACTAGAGTAATGTGTGTTGGTTTTGTATCCAATAACAACGAAGGGACATCCATTGAAGCATAACAACAGGAAATAGTTTTCCATAAGCTAAAGCTATAAGGGACCTGCTAGACATGCATGAAAATGTGAAAGCATAGACAAGACATATGAACTATTTGACAGAATGCCTCTGAGTGATGTCATCTAATGCAATGCAGGGTTTAACTATATACAGAAGTATTTTATTTGGTATGGCTCAAACATTTGAAGTGACCGAAGGTTAATGCTTCATCACAATGTAAATTGAGTTAATGATCAAGCAAAGGCTTTCTACGACTATTTCCTAAATCGTTTTCCCAAAATAAGGGGTGGACAAACGAAGACCAACAAAGGTGTGCAAGAAATAACCAGATTTTGAATCTTAATCTATCAATGGAAGCTATTATTGAAGGACCAAAGGTCTCTATCACAATAATAAGTAAGAAGGTTTTGACTCAGTTTGAGATACAGCTTAGTTACTACTAGAAATTAATGTATGACATTGAGTTTCCTTTTTATCTTTTATACCGACTACAAATCTTCTGAAGAATAGAACAATGCTAATAAAAAGAATAACTTGCATCGGAAATGTTCTGAAGGCATGCATGCATACAATGATAGCATAGACAAGAATGAGAAAATGTTACCTACTTGTATTCGACTAACATGTGGCCTCAGCTTTTTCTCTCCTGCTTAGTGAGACAATATACAGGATGTCCAAAAGGGTTGTCCATAGTTTGCATACATCTTTTTTTTTTTTTGTTAACGACAGGGGTATCCCCGCGACCCCGCCCAGCGACCCAGCAGCCCGTATCTTGGGTACCAAGGGCGAGCGGGGGCGAGACTTTTTTTTTTTTTTAAATATCAAAATTATTTTTAGTTTGCATACATCTTATGGAAGCATAGACAAAGCTTAACAGAAAAGAGGTCACACTCAATAAAAGGAAGCGGGATAAGGATGCAATAGCGTATGGAACAGAAAGAATGTATATCGAGTATATTTTTCCCTAAAGAAATAGAATGTATATCTAGTATATTATTCCCTAAAGAAATCGTGGTCTCGATGAATGCCGAGACAGTAGGATGCTTTCCTAAGTCTATTTTATTCTAATCGAAGGATAATTCAATTTTTAATAACAAATCATTGCGTTTGCCACTACCAAATCATAAGAAGATACTTCTATTAAGGGCTATAAATCAATTTATCAACATAAGATTATTCATGAAATGATAAAATGCAATGCAATGCAACTATATGATTTCTAAGTATTTGTGTGTGCAAATTTGTTTCACTATAGTTGCTTACAACAACTAGACACCCCTTCCTTGATGGCATGCTCACTCTTCCAGGACTATATTCCTATTACACACTTGATTAAAAGTTTGGTGATTGATCATTTAAATAGTAATATTGAATTATAATTTACTTATTGAAAATAGGGGTCGTGACAAGAAAAGTATGTAAAACAAAATAGAAAGCTACAAAATAGTTGTGTGCACTTGGAAACTTGTAGAAACATGAATAGATACTAGAAATTCTATAAATTCTAAAATTTTGGCCTACTGAGACTCATTCACCATTCTAGGTGAATTAGTCCTAGTTTTGGATTTTTACCTAGGAGTAGGTTTCAAGAAAATGGGTATCCAAATCCACAAAAATATCTGAAAGAAACCTACAGTGGGACTCATTTGCCACTTGTGGAAAATAAGTCTAGTTTGGATTTTATAGAACTTCAAAGTTCTAATTTGTATCTCTCAGTCTGCTCAATCTACTCCTCTAAGTTCTCAGATCCAGAACTTTGATTTTGAGGCTGTAGATGACCTTTTAGTGAAGATTATGACCTTGCAAATAGGGATACAACTCTACTAAGATTTTAACCTAATCTTAAATGATCTTCAAGTCTTCAAAGCACCTAGATCTGTAATCACAAAAATAGAGAGAGAAAAACTTAATGATTGTTAGGGAATAAGGGTTTGCCTTGGTCAAACCCCTTTTAAGTAATTAAACCAAATGATGAAACAATGGAATGAAGGCATGAAACATGGAACAAATAACATGTTTCATAGACAATGATACGTTGAATGATGTCTTGCGAATGATGTCTTGTAAATATGCTACTTAACATGAGAATGACCATGAAGGATGTAGATCTTGATCTTTGACAATAGATGTAGAACAATGCTTGACCTTGGATCTTCAATGCTACATCACAACACTAGTTCACTAACATTGATTATTTACACACTCATCAATTATGGAAACCTAACCCTGCTAATCTATTTATATGCATATTTACTTTTACTCGTGGCTCTACTTTTCATATAGTCATTTCCACTATTGGTGTTTCCTTGCTCTGAAACTTGTATGTTTTGTGAAGGGAGGGGATTTGGTTTAGGGTAAACCTACCAACTATGATGGATGGAAGCAAGACAAGGAAGTTTGGGCCATTCTAGAATGAGGAAAGTTGGCTTCATATGTGGAGTGGATGCAAGGGAATAACCCCTAAATTTCTTTGGATTTCACCATTTCATGGGTGGATGAGACTATTATTGTTGGAGGGGTCTCTTTTATGGTGACCCCTAAGCTTGTTCCGAAGGTCATGGGGCTATCCTTGGAAGGGATTTGAATTCATCATAAATAAAAAATTTATTACTAGGAAGACATGAAATGGTTCTTGAAAGAGGGTGAGAGGGTGAATAGGTTGCAAAATGGCTTTAACTGTGTAGAGTTTCCTAGTGTCTAGAACACCATTCCTAAAATTCTCATGAGGTATATCACTCTTGAACAACATTTCCATTGCTTCCACACCCATATTTTCCATATGCTTAATCATCTCAAGTATAATATGAAGATGAATTTCCCCTTTTTGGCTCCATTCTTTTCTACAGCAATCTGTTAGAAATGTTTAGGATAAATGCAAGAAATTACCCATTGACCAGGGCCTTATTTTTTGTTTATGCAAGTTTCATTTTGTGTTGCTTCCCTTCCCTTCTACTATGTGCAAGAACACTTTGACTATCCTTGACCCCACCAATCCCCTTGGGGACCCCAATCCCTCTGTTACTATAGATGAAACCCCTCCTACCATTTTCTATAGCACCTAGGCTTAGGGTAAAGCCCCTATGAATGATAAACCCCCCCATACCTATCAAACACACTCCCTTATTAGAGCCCATGCCCACACCCATTTCTACTTATGGGTCAAGGGATTCTAACAAATCTAATGATGATGATGAATCATAGAATTTGACCTTGTCCAATTTCCCAATGAGCTCTTCAGCTCATGACCATAACTCAAATGTTCCCAACACCCCTCCCATTTCTAACCCTAAACCACAAAATTCTCCCAACCAGTGCATCAATTTGGAGGAACTTATTACTAAACCTAGGTTGGTTTGTACCCCTGCTTATCCCCTAAGTAAGAAAACTAATGAAATCTTAGAGAAAATTAACATTTAGAAGGATATCATGAAGTGGCTCTTGTGTCAACCTGTCACAACTAAAGAAAGAATCCAAATCCTAGAAGAAAAGGTTCTTGAATAGTTGGTCCTGTGACCTAGGTAGGTGGAAAATAAGATGCATTAGGACATGATTGCTTCTTTGGCCAACTATTTCAAGAAGTGGGAGAGGTGGGGAAAAGAGTTGGATAATCTACATGCCATCATTGGTACTAAGGAAGAAAAGAATAATTTACTAACAGAGATTGATGTCACCCATCAGAATTGTAGCATAAAAAAAAGTAACCCTTTTTAATGCTTAGTTTGGGAATGTATAATTAATGATAAAATGTACTTAATTATGCCTTATTCAGGGTGTTGTAAAGTGTTTTCTTACACTTTAACACTAATATAGGGCTTTATTAATTAATTGTTGTTAATTGAGCTTAAATGGCCCCTTTAATTCAAATCTAGGCCTTATTAATTGCATTTTTCAAGGATATATCCTGACACACATTAATGATATTGTATAACATTTACTTTATGAGAATGGGTCCTCCTAACCTAGGACAACCCTTTTTTGGCATATTTAAGATAGGTTTTTGATGTTATTTCACCTCTCCAAAGCTAGGTCCTAGAAAATTGTGCTAGGACACATTTGCCCAAGGTGGAAAATGGGTCCTACTCACCTAAGAAACCTCTTTTTGAATTTATTTTTGGTGGGATTTTATTTATTTTCAATCCTAGATTTGATGTCAGCTTGGATTATTTGAATTTCAAGGTTAATTCATATATTTAGTATAAATACAAGGTTAATTCATATAGTCTCACCTACAAATTTCAAGTATTCAAGCATTATAGAAAAATTATGATCAAGAGAGCATTTATGAGGAATTCAAGGGTAGATTATGGAAGTTTATTTTAGAAATCAAGATCCATTTCATCATGTCAAAGTCATAGTGCATCATGCATGTCGGTGAGCTAGTATATGTATGTAGCATTAGAGATCCAAGTGAATCATTGTTTCACATCTAATTCAAGATCAAGATCTACATTCCACATGGCCACTTCATGTTATTTTGTAGGTTTATATTCCAAGATATCTTCTAAGGTATCATCATTTCATGTTTCATGTTTCATACTTCTATTTCATTTTTTCATCACAAGGTTTAATTACCTAAGAAAGGTTTGACTAAGGAAAACCCCTATTCCCTAAAAATCAACAATTTTTTCTCCTCTTGAATGTGTGATTGTAGGTTTAAGGTTGAAGAGAAATATTTGGAGAAAATTTGTCAAAGTTGAATAGTTATTAAAGTTGTCATCTACATTGCAAGATCACGGAGAGTCTTGTACAATTTTTTCTTCAGACTTTTAGGAGTTGAAAACATGGGATTTGAGAGTCCATACATTAAAGAATAGAACCTATAATTTAACTTCATAAACCCTAATAGGGACCCATTCACCACTAAAGGTGAATGAGTCCTCAGTGAGGCTTGAAGTAGTGAACATCTAGAATCTAGAGTTGCAAACTAAGAGAAACAAAACCTACAAAGCACTTTCCAGAAACCTTAAGAGGGTCCCATTCACCACTAAATGAAAATGAGTCCTTAATGGGCTCTGAAATAGCACCTTTTCAACAAGGTACACATTGTTTCATCCTCTCAAAACTTCCCTTATTGTTTCTATAATGGTTAGGATTAATTTATGTTTGTTATTTAGGCACTTTAGCCCTCATAATTGAGTGAAACATCAATAAAAAATCCATAATGTCTCATCATCTTGTTCATTCATTTTCATGAGCCCTATTTTTTGACATTTCAAGAACTATAAGAAGACCATGCAGTGCCCGAGCATCATCACTGACTATAGTAAAGAAATTGTGAAGAACATTGCCCTCACTCTTGAGGTTTTTCATCATGAGTTAAGGAAGTGCTAGGGGAAGTGGGTTGTGGAAGGTGTGGAAGATGGCCATATGTAGAAGAAGAAGGGAAAAAAGGTGAACACCTTAGCTTGTGATGTCACAATGGAAACCCAAGCCATTCAACAAGGGCTTCTGACTTTCAAAAAGAAGCTTGAGTTCCTATCTCAAAAATGGAATGTGATCACTAGTATCAAGTTATTGGGAGACCAATAGGTGCCTTGTGGTTATGTGTTGGTCCATGCTTTGTGGGTTTCTTTTTGGTTTTTTTCATTGTTGGTCAAACTATTTAAGCTTTAGTTTTTGTTTACTTTTTTTGTTTTCTCACCACTTGCGATTTCCTTATCTACCTCTATGGTTGTTTTAGAAATGGGTATTAGCCATTCAAGTTTTAATCTAATCAAAAAATTATAAGTATCTGATATTCAAGAATTTAAAAATTTTAAATAATGAATTTATTAAGGTTGTAACAAGTTTTAAAACAATTTCCTTCCTTATATATTAAAGATTTTTTTACTTGATGGAACTAAAGTCGAAATAAATAGGCAATATAATATTCAAATATAAAACTCTAGTAAGCCTATAAGTTGAAACTTTAGTGAAGGGTCCCAATATTATAGATCCCCACCAATGGCTTAGAACATCATTAAGTGAAAATTAGGTTAGATTAAATGAAGTTTTATTATAACAAAAAGATAATAAGTTGAGCATTCAATGTTCTCCATTGGATGAGATTAAATCTACACCCTTAGAAATATTAGGGAAACATGATGAAACCCTAAATTGTAAGGATTACTTATTAAAATGTTTTCTCTACCATTTTCTCATTGTTTCATTTGTTTGTAGGTTGGAATGAGGAAGAGATGAAGGGAAAACTCTTGTAACATTTGCAAGATCAAGCCAATATTGCATCTTAAATGTTCTTTGGGAATCTTCTATGTTTAGAATTTGGTGAAGGATAATTTCTTTGTTGAAGGTTTTCACATATTTTTATTTCACTTATTGTGATGGTTGGGTTAATTCTTTTGTAAATAAAGTTTATTTCTTATTGTATTTTAATTTAATAATCATATTTCTTTTTCCATTATTGAAGAATGGAAGCCTACAAGCCTCTATCTTCTATTGCCTTACTATTATGTGAAGGAGAAAATATGTTTTTATTATTATTGATTTATATTAAAGAAATAATAAAAAGAATTATTTCATTGAAGGGAGAGTGGGGGTGTTTACCCCCACCACAACATCCCATGGGCTCAGTCAAATGTAAGTCCCAACATTGTCTAAAACATTCACAATTCCTTGATAAGTTCAATTCTACTAGATTGGTGAATCATTTAATGTTTTAACCAACATTGTTTAAGTATTTTGTAGAATTAGAACCATTGATGGATATTATGGGTTAATATTTGCTTAATCTCCTAGAATATCATGTTAAAAGTGTGTGTATTGAGAAGGACATGTATATTTTTCTATAAAGGTATTGAATACAATAAATTTTAGATCTCATATTCAAATTATTCTAATTCCTAGCTTAAATAATTATTGTGGTTAATGTGAATTATAAAATTTTAATTGGAAATTAACCAACCTAGTAAGGAATGTATGTGAGCACATGAGATTGATATTTCATACAAAAATACCCCATTATGAATGGATTTAATTAGATGTGAAATAAGGAATGATGTATACCTAACTTTAGTCCAAGTTGCTTGCTAATTTATTTTATGTCACTTGTTAAGTGTAATATAAAGAAATAAACTAGGTTTTTTAAGGGCTATTAATAAGTTCAAAAAGAAGAATTTTCCAATCATAGGTAAAGGATGAATTAAGACAAATCTAGCTAACAAAATTTATACCTAAGATGAGTAAATATGGTAAGCTATATATATTGGGGATCAAGTCACATAATGATATTTATTAATAAGGGATTATTAAAAACCTTCTTAAATAACATTGTTAAATGATTAAGCTAAATTTAGGATTTAATTAGTGTTAAATGTGGACTTGAATTTCTATCCTACATGGAGGAAGGTAATTTTTACGATGTCCTAACAAAACATGTATTTAAACAAAAGAAAAAAACAAGTGCCAATGGGAAGAAGGGGGAAACATTCAAAACCTTTGTCAATACCTCATTTATTGAATTTATTAAATGTGATCTTATGCCTTGAGAGGAGAGTCTTGAATGTGAGAGTTTGTTTTGTGAGTCAAATGTAAGTTGTGTTTCTTGGTTTATTTATTTGTGAATTCATGTGACTATCCTATGTAATCATGTTAGGGGGTGAGAACCTTAATTGATTTTAAATTTTGGAATCATTATTTAAGGGGTATTTAAAGGGTGTTGAAAAGATTTATTTTATGTTTTTTCTTCAATTTTAGGACCCTAGTTTGAATACCTATGGGTTAGGTGTGTTTTTAAGAACTTAATTTAGACTTGGTTGAAGATGTGACCCTTCTAAAATTATAATTTTAAGGATTGAATAATTTGAAGAGAGTGGTCTTGGGAAAGTGACTTATCACTTTCCAACCCCACTCTTTGAAGCTTATTTACCAATTTGAGAAAATCAACGAGGCTCGCACATGTGTGAGCCACCTTGTAAGGATTTATTGGGTTACTTGTGTATAAGTACACTCCCCATCTCCCAAAGTATCACATATGTGTGAGAAATTGTGGGGTAATTTGTTTGAGGGATGAATGAGAAAGTGAAAAGTATCACTCCCTCATTCAAGGAATTCAAATTATGAATTCCTATTGTTCTCCAATTTTAGAACGGGGAAGGGGGTCATTTTTTTATTAGTTCATTTTTCTTTGGGTTTTTTTTAGTGCTTTTTTTTAGGAGTAAGAAGAAATATTTTTGGCTTTGGAAGAGAGAAAAAGACGGAGGAAAATGGGTATCACATGGAGAAGGAGGATACATCTCTATAGTTGTGTAGAAAGATAATTCTTCCTTACTCTATTTTACTTATAGCTAAAGCTATGAGTAGTATGAAAGATTTGTATGATTGGGAGTGCTTTGGAAATGGGTGTGCCTATCAAAGTTTCAATAATATTACTTTTTACCTTTTTCATGTGTCTTGAAATGGCTAAGTTGCTAATATAATTTAGTTTATGATTATTTTAGTTTTGTGATAAAATATCGAGATCATGGGTTATTGTCTTTGTGTATGGGGTTGAAGTTGTTCTCTTAGCTTGTGGTATGGAAAGGGACGTGAATTAGACTAATGATACCATGTTTCGTAGGGTGGTGATATTTACTTCTCCTATTGGTACACATCTCTTGTGAATCCTTGGATAATATTTGTTGGATTTAATCTCTTGTTGCCTCCATCTTGAGGTCTATGTTTCTAAAATGAAAGTAAGGTAATATGGTAATTGTTAGAAAAAAATAAGTATAAACTAAAAATAATAAAATCAATAAACTTTATTTACAAAAAAATTAACCAAACTATCACACTAAAAAACATAAGGAAAATAAGTGAAGCAAAAACATGTAAAAACCTATAGGAAATAAATGATCCTGCATCAAATAAAAAACATGGAAGGTTCCCAAAGAACCTTCAAGATGCAATATTTGTTTCAGCTGGAAAATTGTGCAAGCATTTTCCCTTTGTCATTCCAACATGAAAACAAGTGAAAGAATGAAGAAATAGGAGGGAAAACATTTAATAATCTATAAATTTATAAGACATGTGGATTCATTTGGTATAAAATTTAAGTACTGAATATAAAATTGTTTATTTTCATGAAACTATTTATAAGGTGAAAGGATGTGTATGTATATATTTAGTCACCTTACCTAATTAATTAATAAAGCTATAGATTATTAATGTTGGATAGTAAGGCTAGAAACTTAAATTTTATGTCAAGATATTTCAAAGAAATAGTAAAAAATTATATTTGGAAATTATTGATATTGAAAATCCTTAATATATAATTCATTATAATTTTGAAATAAATTTATTAAAATTAACCACTCTACAAGTGGATTAATTTAACCAAGTTGATTCAACTATGATTCCTTAGGAAATTACAGAGGAAAAGGTTCAAGTTATATAAAAGGTTAATTGATGGAATCAATTAAAGAAAGAGCTACCTTTTGAAGACAATAATAATATTTTATAGTCAAATGACTATGGAATATTATTAATGAACTTTGTCAATAAGAATTTGACGTTATTTAAAATATGTGATGTTCCTTGTTCAACATAATAGTGTTAAACCATATCTAAGTCGCATTGTGATTTAAGGTATTCATTACCTTACCTAGTATGTTGATATGGTAATTAGGTCAAGTGCAACTTATGTTTTCAAAAAAAAAATTTATGGCATTTTGTGTTAGAACCACATTAAAATGTGGGCATGCTATGATTATATGCATATAAGAAATAAGGGAAATAAATTTACATTAAAATAAAATGTATAGTTTGTTTAATACTTCGTGAAAGGAAATACATCATAAAAATGGTTTTATCTACACATTTGGTAGTTTCCATAATGTCATAATTGTCATCTCAAACATAGTTCCCAGTCTCACTAACTAATAACTAGATTATTAATACCTTACATGGGGAACAACATAAGGGGGTGGATTACTTTGAAATATTTTGACAAGGATAAGTGAGTAATAGTGAGTCTTATATAAAATAATTTGAGACATTAGGAAACCAATGCTAATAATCAAAATCCTATGATACATCACTCATTTTGACCATCCTACAATCTACCCCAAAACTATTTAAGGCTAAGATAAGATAAAATTGGAGTGTCAACTTCCCCTTCAATCCTTGCATATCATATTATTTTTTCTTACAATATAATTCCAATATAGCTAGGGTGAAATTATCATACAACCATGATGTTTGGACTCAACCTTTCCATCCAAAATTTGACTTTAGCCCCTTCCCTTTTGTGTTTCTATCTCTATTTTATCCAATATTTAAAAAATATCTAAGGAATCTTAGAATTAAAATCTTGTAGGGTATCCCTTGTGGTTGTGCATTTTTTCCACCACTTTCAATTCTCCTCTTTCCCTTCATATATATTGTTATACTAAACCATTCCAATATATCATGATGACTAATTATAACTCTCTTAATTTTTGTCAACCCTTTGGAGTTCCATCTCCCTCATGTAATCTATTTGAAATGTAATTTTCTTCTATATCTATTATCTTATCAAAATTATCCATCCACAACACCGTAACCAATAGTATGCATTTCTCTAAAACCCTCATAATTCAAAATTACTACATGGTCAATATTTTTTTAACTTCTTTAAAACTCACTAGAGTTATTACAAAGGTGATCTATGTATTAGAAAAATTCCTAAAATTTATAAAATTTAGTGGAACTTGATAGGGATGACATTTGATTACCCAAGTACTTTTCTACTTGGTTTTATTGTGGTTTGAAGGAAATTTTTAACAAAGAAATCCAATAAGTAGTTAGAGTTCCATTTAATATATGGTTTTTCCGTATACATACTCATGATAATTCATCATGATAATCCAAACAAATATTATGGTGCCATGAATTTATTGTTTGTAAAATAAATAGTACAATGAAAATGTTAAAATTAATATAGGGGTATGTGCACGATCATCATGGAAAAAACTGGCCCTTAAGTGGCAAAAAATTTAGAAAAATCAAAGTTAGGCAACTTGACATAAAAATTTGAATAAGTTAATAGCATGTTATTTCCAAAATGTGGAATAGAATTTGTAGAAGATTAAATGTGTTGCTACTGGAATACTGGGTTTGTTAGAGAACAAAATCAATTAAAATTGAGAAATTTCAATGCAATAGTACACTTATTTGGGAAAAATGAAGTAGATGTCTTTCTATTACTACAATAAAATCATCGATAATTATTTTTTATAAGATTTTGGAGAAATATAAATAGAGACTCATGTGCTCGATATTTGATGTAGCTTTTATATTTTACCAAATCCAATAATTAATTATGATTTGCTGCAACACTAAAAATATAAAAGCTTTTAATGTATAATACACCTGCTTAGTAAAACTTTTAACAAATTCCAGTTTTTTAGTCTTATACTGTAATATGACTTACAAATGTGACACATGTTTCAGTTAAAATGTTATATAACTTGTTGAAAGTTGTCGATGTTTTCAGTAACCTATCAATCCAAGGACTTTAATGATCTCAATTATTAGAAATGGTTAATGATTTATTTATTAAATTCAAAGTAAAGCATAATTTATATTGGTGGAAAGCTAAGAATCTCCTTTAAAAACCCTTTTCATTTCATCAATTTTGGGTAAAACAAAAGTCGTTAGCCACATACCCTACACATACCCATCATATCGCCACTTTTTGGCCCATCATGATCTTGCACATACCCATAGCTGGTTGAAGTTATATCATGTAACATGCCCCTTGCTCAACTCAATAATTTATTCTATATTTTACCACAAGTTTATTTAAACTAAATGCCAAAAACATAGCAATAAAAAATTTATTTTCAAAACAAGATAATATGCACATATGATAGCAGTAAATTATCTTTCTCATTTTGTTCAAACAAATTGTATAATATTTCCAAAGAAATTAATTCTTCATAATCTAGATACAAAATAAATTTTCCATCTTCAAAAGAAATAGATACAAGATACATATGTAGCTCATTTTAGTCTCATTGACAATAGAAATACAATTGATCTAGGAAATCCCATTACAAATCTCGGCTTTCTGACTAAGAGGAGAAGCATTACTCAAGCACTTTTCCACCATCCTTCGACTAAATGCAATCCCCTGCACATCTACCACATATGGTAAGATGACCCTACCCTTTCACAAAGAGCTTTGGTATAGAAACCACAAAATACTAGCCATTCCTAAGTTTGTGTTCACCCTACATAACTAGAAATTTACCATACAACTTATCTATATTATACATGTATGACAATCTCATACTAGTATGCTAAAAGGTAACATAATTAACTAATAATGTAACCAGTGGTGAATTACACCACTTTTTCCAAAGTATTCATCACCCCTATTTCAAAATGGACATCACATGCTCATCCACCATTCTAAATTATTTTTTTAAGACCAATCATATTCTATGAATAGGAAATTCCCTCAATTGGATAATATTTAACCCTAGGAGCAACCTATATATACTAATTTCTCTATGAATCCACTACTAGGTTAAACACGTGTTTCCATAACCTACCAAATTAAACTAGCTTAAGCTATAAAGACTCCACTTAATTGAAGTACTTAATTTACTATTGTAGACATCAAAATTTGACCACTACCATATGGTCAAATCTGCTTCCCTTATCCATCTATTTCATCGGTATTAATTCAATGATTTATTTAATTAATATTCCCCTTCGCCTAAGGTTTCTAAATTATTTAATTTAATAATTAAATACTTTACCTTTCATCCTTTCCTCTCTAAATTAAATAAATATATCAATTTATTTAATTTAGTTGTCTACCTTTTTGAATTTAAATCAATTTGAAATTCCCTCTTTTCTCTCTCCTTGTCACATGCTCCATAACCTTCTTCTAATTTGGATAAGTTTAATTAATCCATGATTAGGATGTGCACACCTTTAATCAAGATTAATGTCACATCCTCCATATTCTTCCACATGCATCTAATCCTTCATTCATCTTCCTAATCATTTTTTTGCACAACCTTAATCTAATCACATTCCATCTTTGGAATGTCCTCTTAGTCAACCTTTCATAAGTGCTTTCCCTTTTAAGCCTTGACCTCTTCACCATGTGAATTTAAAATTCAAATTGTTTCTCTTCCCCATGCAAGTTGTTGGGAAATTCTAAATTCTTTCACTTGTCACATCAGTCACATGGGACAAGGGCTTCCTTTATAGGGACCTTGTCTTATTCACAAGGTACTTCTCCTCATGTGAATTCAAAATTAACATTTATTCTCCCAACCACTTTTCCCTTCCAATCATGTGAATTTAAAATTCACATTTCTTCCCCCAACAACTTCTCTCATCCCCATGATGATAAGAGAGGACTTTGTAAAATTACTCACTTGTCACCATCACCCTCATATGGGGAAAAAAACTTCCTTTTTAAGGATATCTTCCCCTAATCCCAAGGTACTTGCAAGTACCTCCACCTCACATGTCCTCTTTCCAACTCACCTATATCCTTGTGACAAATCCTCTTCCACATGGTAGGATGTGAGTGCTTGTGAGTCCTTAACTCACCATAGCCCTTCATCTTTCCCATGTTGGAAAAATCCTAACCATTGATTCAACTAGAGACTCTTCCCTTAAAATGGAAGATTTTTTCTCACATTCATTCATTCACACATTCACAATTCAAGCATTCAATCTCTAGAACTCAAGCACTTGAATTTGCATCCAACCTCCATTATTACACTCACCAAGCTTCCATTTTGCATTCATCAATCCATATACACACATCTGTCATGGAATTCTACATCAAATTTGCATCACTTTGCATAGCATTTTAGTCCATTTTTCATAAAGGAGCACACATTCAAGCTACATCAAAGGGCCAACCCAGAAGATCAACTGAAACAACATATAATCATCATTTTATCTTTCTTTGTTTGAGTTCAACTTAGTTTAATATTTAGGTGTTGAAGTGTTGTTTTTCTCCTTGTTGCATTTTTTTCTATTTTACATCATTTAGGATAAGAAATAATGTTTCATTACCTTTTTGGTACAACTAGTGGGACCCATCCTTAGGTCTATTGCTTTCACGTTCTCTGTTGTTTGATATTTTGTTGGTTCAAGTTACACAAAGGTGACTCTACAATAGACATGGGTGACCTTGCTCTAGGATAGTTGATCCTGCCCCAAGACAAGCAACCTTGACCTAAACAGAGGTGATTCTTCCCTTGCAAAATCGCCCATCTATGAAATAAGAGAAAATTTGCTTCATATTTCCTAAACAGGGGCGACCTGGTCACTAACAGGGGCAACTCTATCCTAATAGGAGTGACTCTTCCCTAAATAGGGGTGACCCTACCCTAACAGGGGAAATCTTGTCCTAATAGGGGTGACCTTGACCTAGATAGAGGTGACTAATGTAAAAACAGTGATTTAAAGTTCATTTTTAAAGTCTTTTTTTGCTAGTTTCCTTTATACTGACCCCCTAACCTCTCTTGTCTTTGAATTTTCCTATTTTTACTAACATTTTTGTAGCTATTTCATGCTTGATGAAGACCAAAGGTTAAAATTTCTAACATAATTATTGTAGGATGAATGAGCAAAGTTTAGTAGTTAGTTTGTTTGGCTTTCATTTTCATATTGTTTAGGCACATAGACTTAAGTAAAGGGAGTCAATTTATTGTGTTGTTCTTGTCAAGTGGGATATTGATGTATCCAATTCCCTTGTACCATTTGGTGATCCTGGGTGAAGAGAAATTGTAGCTCACCTAGTCCTAAATTGTTACTTGGGGTGCACTATATCGTTCAAGTTTTTGCCTTCCACTTTGTGTGAGCTTGGGAGTAGCCAAAAAAATTTAGTGTTCCCTTTTTAGTAGGACTTGCTTAGGGATTTCATCACCCCAAGCAATGATCCCAACCACATGTATCAGCAGGGTATATAAAGGGGGGGAGACAAAGTTGTACCCCAATCCAATCATCTCGTGTTTGGAAAAGCATTGAAGCTAGGGTGATACTTAGATAAGATGTGAACAGTTGGTATGAGCTTCTAGTACCTCGTTGGGGCTCTTGACTCATGCCTATGATGGACTGGTGTTCATGGTTGTGTCTCACATACTATGCATATATTGAGGACTCCCTAGTTTTCCCTATTTAGCCTAGTTAGGGGACTGTGTTGGCCATACCCTTTTCACTAATCTTAGGGTTGTGTTGTTTGAGATGTCTTTTCTATACAAAACTAATGAATTTATGTTTAGTCACCTTAGCCTTAGCTTCTGCTTGTTGTTTGATGTGTTTTTGGTCCTTTACCATAGTCATTTTACATAAGTAAAGTCCAAGTCTGTTAATAGAGGTGACCTTGCCTTTAATAGGGGTGACCTTTCCCTTAACCAGGGTGACCTTGCCCTCAACAGGGGTGACCTTTCCTTTTGTCTCAATCATTTCCTAGTTTTTTTTCTATTAGAATCACCCATCTTTCACTAAATAGGTGACCCTTCCCTGAACAAGTGGAATTCTTCCCTTTGTCTGAGTCACTATCAGTCAAACATCCCATCATATTTTTTTGTTTCATCAAGAGGGTAAATTTTTCCTTGACTTGGGCAACCTTTCCCTCAACAGGGATGACCTTTCCCCATACTTCAACAATTTTTCACTCTAAACAGTTAGTCCCGCTTTCCATTCAGTCGATCTATCAATCCATTTTCCCATTCTAATCATCCATTTCCCCATCCTGAGCATATTTTTCCCCATTCCAAGCATCTGTTTACCCATTTTGAGCATTTTTTTCCCCATTTTGAGCATCCATTTCCCTATTTTGAGCATTTTTTTGCCTATTCTGAAGGTCCGTTCACCCATTTCATTAGTCCATTTGACCCTTTTTTTATTTGGACAAGTCCAGAAACTAATTGAGCGACCTTTCCCTTGACTTGGGTGACCTTGACCTTGACTTGGATGGCCTTTACCTTAATATAAGCAACCTTTTCTTCCAGATAGGCAACCTTTCCCTCCAGAGAGGTGACCTTATCCTCCAAATAGGCAATCCTGACTTTAAGATATGCAACCTTGTCCTCCAAATAGTCAACCCTAACCTTAAGATAGGTGACCTTTCCCTCCAAATAGGTGACCTTTCCCTCCAGGTAGGTGACCTTTCCCTCTAGATAGGCAACCTTGCACCTCAGTTGGGTGACCTTGCACCATAATTGGGTGATCCTACACCTTAGTTGGGAAACCTTGCACCTTTATCTAGCCATTTGCATCCTCCATTCACCCATAATTTTCATTTCAATCCATCTACATCCTCCAAAGGTCCTTCATTAATCATCATAATCATATAGGTACATCATAAAACATCTCTAGGTCACATATCCCTCATCGTTTTCTCAATCCAAATCCTCTAAACTTCGTTTGAAGTTATTATCCAAATTGAACTAGCTGTCTAAAATCAATTGTCATCCTACAACATCTACTTAGGATTGTAATCTATCTTGAGTCATTCAATCATCATTTGGCCCAAGCAATCCATCTCAAGTTGGATTTAGTGTTGCAAGCATCTATCTATCCTTAATTTGATCAATCAGCACCTTAAGTCACCTAGGGTGACTTCTGAACTCTGTTTAGAATCACTTTTATCATCTTATCTCCTCCATCATCCACTCTTATCCAATCTATCAAATCTAATTCAATCTTATCCTTATGCAATCATCCAATCAATTGATCCATTATCCAATCTAATCAATCCTTCTATCATCATTTAGATCATTTATGCATTGCATCTTAGCTCACTTGGGATCTTTGCACTTTCATGCCCATTTAGACTAGATCACAAGCCAAGAAACAAATGGAAAAATAACTAGGCTAAGGTTCCCAACTGAATATCCCTCGGGATCACAATAACGATGGAAATAACCCACAAGACTCCAATAATAATGCTTCATCACAATCCAATTTTGACATTCAAAACACCTCACCATCTAGAGATGAAAACATGGTCAACCTGCCCAAAGTCACTATTGAGGAATACCTAAGAAATCTAGGGCTAATGTTCAGATGATGGATCACCTCCTCAACAAGTGTGGGGATAAGATTCTAGCTACTCTGATCATGAAAGGAGTCAAACCACCACGTGATTTTGATGTCATAGTATACCGGCACCCAGTCTCTTCCTATGCCTCAAGATCCACAGACCTCACAAAATGTTCTAGGAAATTTATATGTCCCCAAAGATGCACCTATAGATAACTGGTATCACCATGAGTTTGGAAATGTTGTGATACATCAAGTCACAAGTTATCCTCACCTCCCATCTGTAGCCTCTATGGTGCCACCTGATCCTAATGACCCCTATGCCTATGGCATGCCATAGAACATTTAGTCTTCTCAACCACTCCCACCTCAGCATCTTGGTCAACCATTTAATGTTGTGGGCACTCCAATCCTTGCAGTGATGCCACCTCTAGGACCTGTACCTACTGGAAATCTACCACTTCCACCTCAAGGTAATATCCCTATTTTTTAGTAGTGTCCCATTAATCCTCATCAGTCCATAGTGATGCAAGAACCACTGAAACACACTATTATCCCTTCACAAGTGTTGCCACAACATACCACTACCATTGTTGTTTCATCTCAGCCACCTCATCAACAACCTCCATCACAGAATGTCACCATTTCATATAAAAACATTTTAATTCTTTAGCAACACACTACCATTCCTACGCAACCCCCACATCAAGTCACGGAAACTACATAGTAGCCACCACATTCTATAGCGGTCCCACAACAACATCACATCCCATCTCTCCCACTTTATCATCTGCCACCACCACAACAACAACCACTCCAATATACACACATTCCCATGCAAACACAATGCAATCCTCTCACACAATATCTCTACCATCCATCTAGCACATACACCGCTTATGCTACTACATACAATCCTAATCCAAATATCCATGTGGCCTCTCATAATCCACCATGGACTCAACTACCACTTTACACTAATCCTCCAAAATCACATAAAAATCCTTACCAATAGTCATCTAATCTACAACCATACATCACACAACAACCCAATGTTGTGTACAATCACCAATCCAATCCATACTGCACTCAATATCAACCTTCATACCAACAAGGTACTTCATCCACATCATACACATAGCAACAACCACCTTATCAACAGGGTGCTCAATCCACCTCCTGCTATCAACAACTGCCAGCTTACCAGCAAGGGGCTTCCACATCAACATACTATCACATGGCTATGCAATATCAATAGGGAACTCCATCCACTTCATACTATCAACAATAACCACCATACCAATAAGAAACTTCCACCTCTTACCACAAAAATTCATCATCCTCCTATCCACCTTATGTCAATCCACAACCTGCTTATGCCAATCAACACCAACAAACATCTCCATATATGCCTCAACCTGCTTATGATCCAACTGCTTCAACATATCCTCATCATATCAACAGTATCCTCCACACAATCAACCTAATCCATCCAATCTGACACTCACATTGCCTATCAATAAAGATATAGAAGAAATCAAAGTTGTGTTAAAGGACTTACAAGCAAGGACCGACAAACAATCATTTAATTTTGAAAATTATTTTGCTTATCCATTTGAACCTTCAATTTTATTGGTTCCTTTCCTAAAGAATTTCAAAATGCCAAAATTCAATAGGTATAAAGGAACCAAATATCCCATGGCTCACCTTCAAGAGTTTTATGCCCACTATTAAGAAGTCATGCATAATGACAATTACCTCATGAGATTTTTTCCTAGGATTTTATAGGGAATAGCTCTTGACTGGTTCATGGGTCTCGAGAAAGGATCTATCAAGTCCTTTTCATAGCTTTCAAAATATTTTTTCTCCCACTTCTCCTTGAATCTAGAGAATTATATTGATATGTTAGATATCTTGAAGGAAAAGCAACATGAGGGAGAAACCTTTGCGAGCTATCTTCAAAGATGGGAGCCTTAGCCAGTCGGATGAAATCCTTGCTAAGGGAAAAAGACATGGTCACCTTGTTCATTGAAAACTCTCATCCGGATATGGCTCTCAATTTTAGACTTCACTACATCACAACCTTTTGGCAATAGTGGAGAAAGGTCCTATTCTTGAGAGGGCCTTTATCGTGAAAGGGCTAGTCAAAATATTTAACTCTAATAAAGAGAAGTCATCTGGGAATAATCCTCGTTATTGGAGCAAAAGGAAAAATGCTATCAATGATGGTCTCACTAACACCAAACATGTTCTAGTAGCTAATGCTTCCCAGAAGCCACAATATCTATTTCTGCAGCACTCAAATCCTCACGCTATATCAATGCCATGGGGGGCACCTAGTCCTAATCAATAATCCAATTATAATAACCAAGGGAATGGAAAATTCCAATTCACTCAACTAGGAGAACCCCTAAGTTTCATGTTTAATAGGCTCCTTCAAGCTAATTACCTAATTGCATATCCCATGACCAAGCCACCCAATGAATCCAAGCCTAGACAAGCTTGGTTTAAAGAAAATGAATATTGTGAGTTCCACAAGATTAAAATACATACATTGAATAAGTGTCAAAGTCTAAAAATGTACATGTAGGATCTCATAGATCGGGTTGACATACATGTGGATTCCAATAGGGAACCTTTGTCTAATGTTCAACTGTAAATATATCAAAATTATTTCCCTAAGCATAACCAATGTC
>VDFB02382722.1:0-24258 GCA_007258455.2 Sequoia sempervirens
TTCTGGTGAATTTAATACTTTTTGTGAATAACATGGAATAAAGAGACAATTATCTACACCGCGGACCCCTCAACAAAATGGAGTTGTGGAAAGGAAGAACAAAACAATTGAAGATGTTTCTAGAACTATGATGCTAGAAGGAAATGTTCCTCATATCTATTAGAGAGAAGCCGTGAGTATTGTTGTGTACACACTCAACTAGGTACAAATCAAAGGTGATATTGGTAAGACCCCTTTTGAGCTATGGACTGGTCAAAAGCTTACTGTTAATTACTTCAAGATATTTGGAAGCAGATGTTATATTAAGAGAGATGAAGACATATGAAATTTTGATGCTAGGAGTGATGAAGGTATCTTTTTGGGTTATGCTACTAAAAATAAGGCCTATCGGTGTTACAATAAAAGATTGAAGAAAATGGTTGAAAGTGAAAATGTTAAGGTTGCTGAAGACTTTGGTACACTATCCAAAACTTGTGGATATGACTTTGATGATCAAGATGATAGTACAAACAAAGAAAAGAAAGTTCAAACTACAAATCAAGTGCAAATCAATCTGGTAAATCAAGAAAATGAAGAAGGAGAAATTAGTGAAAGAGCAGAAGAGACTGAAGTTGAAGAAAATCCTAAGAAGACTCTGAGGTATGTAATATTGAATCATTTAGAAGATCACATTATAGGTGATAAGAAAAAAGGTGTCCAGACTAGGAGAAAGATTGCATATGAGTATTGCTTAATTTCAAAGACGAAGCCTACTAGTGTGAATGAAGCATGTAAAGATACATTGGATTGAAGCAATGAATGAAGAGTTAAAATAGATTGAAAATAATGATACATGGATTCTTGTTCCCAGACCTAAGGATAAGAATGTCATTGGAACCAAATGGGTCTTTAGAAACAAACTGAATGGGCTAGGTGAAGTGGTTAGAAACAAAGCAAGACTGGTATGTAAAGGATATCTACAAATGGAAGCAGGGGAATTTATTTTGAAGAGACTCCTTTGGTTCTGCTAGAATTGAAGTCGTGAAGATTATTTCAGCCTATGCCGCCTACAAGAACTACAAAGTTTATCAAATGGATGTAAAATCAGCTTTTCTAAATTGTAAATTGGAAGAAGAAGTGTATGTTGAGCAACCCGATGGATTCCAGTTGACTGATAAGGAAGATATGGTGTGTTGGTTAAAGAAAGCATTGTATGGACTCAAGCAAGCCCCTAGAGCATGGTATGCAAGATTGGACAAGTATTTGCTGAAGCTTGGATTTAACAAAGGTACCGCTTAATAGTAATCAGATTTCCAAGATTGACTACAATAAAGATTTGATTGTTGAAGTTCCCGGTTGGATGATATATCATTTTGGAGGAGATGATGCTTTGTGCATGATGTTTTCTAGTGAAATGCAAAATGAATTTGAGATGTCTATGATTGGTGAGATGAAATTATTTTTGGGATTGCAAATCACTTTGTTAGATAAAGGGATTTTTATATCTCAGTCCAAGTATGTGAATTGGTCAAGAAGTTCGTATGGAAGATTCAAATCCAGTTGGTACACCCATGGTGACCGGATGCAAGTTGCAACAAAAGATGATTCTTTGAAAGCAAATTAGACAAGATACAAATCAATGATTGGTGGATTGCTATACTTAACTCAAACTAGGCCTGATATCATGAATGTTGTATGTATTGTTGCAAGATTTCAAGCTAATCCGAAGGAATCTCATTTGACTATTGTGAAGAGAATTTTTAGATACTTGAAGGGAATTGTTGATCTTGGCCTATGGTATCCTAAAGATGATGATCTTACTTTGAGTGCCTTTACTGATGCTAACTGGGCAGGAGATGTGAATGACAGAAAAAGTACTATTGGTGGAGCATTTTTCTTGGGTAAGAGGCTAATTTCATGGTTAAGCAAGAAGCAAAATGCCATTTCCTTATCTACTGCAGAGGTCGAATACATTGTTGCTGCTAATAATTGTACTCAAGTCATGTGGATGAAATAGATGTTGAAGGTTATCAGAATTATATATGATGAGCCTATTGCTATATTCTGTGATAACTCAAGTGCTACTAACATTTCCAAGAATACGGTGCTGCATTAAAAAAAAGCATATATCTATCAAATTTCACTTTTTGAGGGAGAAGGTAAGTGAAAAGGAAGTTAGATTGGAGTATGTGCCTACTGAGTAGATTGCATACATCTTTACCAAGCCGTTGCCTAAGGAAACTTTTGAGTATCTCAGAGGGAAGTTAGGGGTGATTACCCCTCCTAATCAGAACTAAGGATGCATTGCATTGCATCAATCCATGCATTTCATAGTCATATCTTGTCTCAAATTGATGTTGCGGTGGCTGTTACTCAGGGGGAGTAGTTAGATGTTCAAAATTCAGATATGTGGTTCAAGCTTAGAGGACTTTGTCATTGATTTCAAAGGGGGAGAAGATTCATGTGAAAAAATAGTGATTATTTTAGGAGAAGATCCTTATGGGGAGAAAGATTATGTGAAAGAGTTGAGGAGAAGATGAGTCAAAACATAAGTAGGAGTTAGTTGTGTTGATGGTGTTTTTCACATCATGTGTTGCCATCAATGCCAAAGGGGGAGATTGTTGGATGTTGTGGTTGTGTTGATGATATGTGGTTTTCATTGATGTCAACACTATTAGCATAAATGTATTTGAAGCTGTATATGTCGATGATATTGAGAAAATTGTAATAAATGAGTTCTAGGTTGTCAGTGGTGAAGTGAAGTGAAGTTTAGTATGGTGGTTATTTTTGTATGTTGTTGATCAAAGGTTGTGGAATAAAGGGTTTTTTACTGAGTGTATCTAGTTTATCCCCGTCGAGTTTCAGAGATCCGCATGAAGATTTGATCGAGTTATGAATATTTCCATTCAGAAAGTTTTTTTGTTTCTTCAGTTGGTGTTCCTGACTGAAGATGATGTTATTTCAGTTAGTTCAATTGCTGCAGATGCTTCTCTTGTGATTCATGATGCTTGTGGATGTTTCTAGATCATGCTCTATCTTTGTTGCATGTCCACATTGATTGTTGTGATCGTGGTTGGCTATTTTCTCTTGCGTGTTCATGCTTTCTTGTTCTTGGACGATATTGTAGCATGTTGTGGATCTTCAAGGAGAAATTAATTGAAGTGTCTTCATGCTGGAGATGTTGATTTAGGTCCTCACTAAGTTTTGGCCGACCTTGGTTGATTCGCATTGATAATCTTTAATGTTTTGGGCTGACAATTTATATTCATTTTATTATTTCTTTGTGGTTGACTTGTAGCAATGAAATTTCATGTTGTGGATATATAAGAGCTATTTTTTATTCAAATTTAAAAGTGAAAATGGTGTGCTTCTGTGTGTGTGCGTGAATAATGTTCTAAATCATTTGAAGGTAGAGTAGAGTGTGAAGAATTATGAAGAAGTGTGAAGAAGAGTGAAGAAGAGTGAAGAAGTGTTCATGTGCTTAATTGGAACTGTAATCAAGAATTAGTAGATGCTATTTTCTCAGTTCAAAATCGAGATGGCTTTAATCTAAATCTCTTTGAAAGACAGTGTGTCTTCCTTTGTAATTGAGTAGTGAGCTCTAGGCAGTGTGCCTAAATGCATGTGCATTACCCATATTTCATTCTCATTATACTTTTAATAGGGTATAATCTTGTGGACTGACCTCCACCGTGGTTTTTCCCCTAATAGGGTTTCCACATAAAAATCTTGGTGTTATGTGTGTTTCTGATGTGTTGATGATTTATATTTTCATGGATAATAATCAGATCAGAGAATAAGGTTAATAAGTTGAATAAGTTTTGAATTTCTGTGACAATTGATTCACCCCCCTCTTAGTTGTTTTCCCTTGTATTGCCAACACACCTAAGGGGATATGCTACTAGCGGGTAGTTAGTTGTTATGTGATAAATTGATGTTGGAATTTACCTTCTAGGAAGGGTGTCGAGATGGAGTTCAAAGAATATAGGTTTTCTTTACCATAACCTATTGTTTGTTGTTGCAACAATATTTTTATGCTTGGCCAAGAAATTTTGTTCATTATGTACGTATGGAAAATGTGATGACACTCTCTACCATTCCTAGCATAGATCTTGCATTCTCTTTTCTAACTTGTAGATAGAAATGTATGTTGATGTATGGGCACACACCAGATTCCACCTTGCAAATTGTTCTCTTGCTAAAATTTTTGTGCAAGGTCGAGTATTCTTCTAGTTGGAAGAATTTCAGGGAAGCATAAGCTTCGTGGTTGGGCAATAAAGTGCTTAAACCATGTTCTCATCCACCAGTGGAGGCGAGCATCAAGAGGAACCTTATATGTATTCAAAAACTATTTATTCTATGATGTAACTTGATGTAAAACCTTGATGTAATATTGGTACATTGTATTGACTTTATGGCCTTAAGAGCCAAGTCAAACTTGATATTGTAATTGAATTTTGAATTGAATATATATTATATTAACTCATTTTCATTAGACATGTGTTGCTATGATTGACTATAGCTTCTTAGTTATGTCTTTTTAATTTGAATATATTTATGTGTCTTTGCAATTATAATCATTTAAGTAATAATTTAGAATGGGTTATTACATTTGGTATCAGAGCTTAGGGTTCAACTCTAGGCCTTTTGAGTCTACTATAGTCTTGACTAGGGATAGTTGACCCTTGACCAAATTTAGTTGTCCTGAGAATTGACTGAACTTGGATTGAATGCAAGTATGGGAAGGTCAAAGGCAAGATGAAGGAAAGGGAAAACCGTTCGGACCTCAAATACGAAAGCCATAGAGGGAGAAAGTGCTAAGAATGAGGTTCACCTGGAGATTCCCGATGATGAAACTCTAGCTTAAGCCCTTACGTGACTTAAGCTAGAAAGAGGCAAGAAGATTGAGGAGAAGCAAGTACCTAAGATCAAAAGGCTCTCTGCAATCAGGGATTGGCCTCTAGGGTGTGGATCCAATGCACCCTTGTTAACTAAATAGGAAAAGGAGAGCTTGTGTGCTCAACCATCCTCTTCTGTGAAACTTGATATAAATTCAGATGAGGAAGTAGAGGAATGTACTCTTTCTAATGATGAGAAAACTAAATGATGTAACAAGAAGCTTTTTAAATAAGGTGTATTGACCCATCCTTATTATAAATAAAACAAGATGATATTTTTGGTGCATTCAATGAGGAACTCCAAAATATGTTTTCAATGCTTGTATGTGTATGTCCTTGATGGATGAGTGATATATGCATGTGTATGTAGTGAAGAGTAGAATCAAAGCGTTTATTCATAGAACCTAGTGTTAAGATGTGATAGACGTGAAATGTGATGCAGGTTAAGTGTAAGACATCATGGTGACCACCAGGCAAGAGATGAGTGTAAGTGGCCCATAAAAAGGACCGAACAAGAGATTGGAATAAATTCTAGAGCTCATGAATAGGCAAGAGGATTGCATGGATCACCTAGAGCAAGATTCTAGAGTGGCACACAAGGAATGTGACCACAAGAATGCAAAAGTCAATGAAGGAGACGGTGGTCCAAGAGTAGGCCCTTGAGGTCAAAATGAGGAAGAGCTTGGAAAGGATCTCAAAAGAGTGGCCCAACCTAAGTTTGATGGAAAGGCTATCAAAGCAGGAGCAAAAGTGTGGATTATTGAGATGGAAAAATACTTTAGGCTTTGAAATATTTTTGACTGAACTAAAGTGACATGGGCTGCATATCAACTCTCAAGTGAAGTAGCGACTTGGTGGGATAATGAGAAATTAGAAAGGAATCTTCAGCCTGTGGAGATCACTTGGGAATTCTTCCTTCAATCCTTTAGGAAGAGATGGTTATCATATCTTTTCTTCGACAAGAAGGTGACATAATTTCATAATTTAACCCAGGGGAACATGATTGTGATTCAGTATTGGGAAATGTTCACCAACCTATTGAAGTATGTGCCTTAGTATCAGGGAGATGAACATTTCTGTATCCAAAAATTCATAATGGAACTGAGACCCCACATAGGAGTTGAAGTGGATATGCATGATCCTCTTACCATGAATGAAGTCTTCCAAAAAGCCACCAAACAAGAACAAAAACTGCAACAGTTATCCAACCTCTGTAGCGATTCAAATCCTAAGTTGCGGTATGGGAAAAATAAATTTTATAAAGGGGACAAGAGCCACTAGATCCATAATCTCAAGAGAGGAAGTGAGACACAGGAGAAGGGTGAATATGGTAATGGTGGAAAGAATAAGAAGGAAAACAAAAACAAGGGTAAAGATAACCAAAAGCAGAAGGGATTCAAAGAGGACAAGCCATGAGGTCACAAAGGGCCTCGTGATGGATGCTATACTTGTGGAAGCAATCATTATTCCTCAAACTATCCTTCACAGTCAAAGTAGTGAAAGGAAGGGAACTATCAACAAACTCAACATCCCCAGATCCATGCTGCAGTGGATAGCAAACAAGCAGAGCATCAAGCCTTGCTATTTTAGCTGACGGGTAAGCTCTATGGCTGAACTGTCTCTATTTTAATTGATACTCGAGCTATTTAATGTTTTATAGATCCTAGAGTAATTTCCAAGATACCAATTAGACCTGGATACATGGAAAACACATGGATAGTCTAGTATGGTAATCAAGTAGAGTGGAGGGTAGATACCTATCTCTTTTGTAATAAGTTAGAACTTCCAACCTTCCAAACCTAGGTCAACCTATATGTGGCACCTTTAGGTTTATATGATGTAATTTTGGGAATGAATTGGTTAACCGAGCATAAGGCTATAGTGAAATATGAGGATAAGGTAGTCAATTATCTAGATGATTATGGAAACCCAGTCAAGATTTGTGGAGTGCAAATACCTTTAAAGCTTAGACATATTTTTGCTATGTAGCTCAAGAAGGCTCGTCAAAAGGTGTGTGCAATCTATCAGTGCATATCAGTAACCATGACAACAAGGAATCGTATTTAGATGAGTATCCTATTCTCAAGGAGTTTTAGGATGTATTCCCCAATGAACTCATAGAGTTTCCTCCAAAGTGGGAGTTTGACTTATCTATTGACCTTGTACTAGGAGATGATCCTTAATCTAAAGCACCTATCGAATGAACACCACCGAGCTCGCTCTATGAGTTGAAAGCTCGATTAATAGAATTGCTAAATAGAGGGATCATTAGACCCAATGTGTCTCCTTGGGGAGCACCAGTCATATTTGTGAAAAAGAAAGATGGAACCTTGCGTCTATGTATAGACTATCGGATGTTGAACAAGGCAACCATCAAGAACCAATATCCATTCTCAAGGATCGATGAGTTATTTGACCAGATGAAGGGAGCAACAATGTTCTCCAAAATTGATCTTAGGTCGGGGTACCATCAACTAAGAATTAAGAAGATATTTCAAAGATCACCTTCCAAACTTGGTATGGACATTACGAGTTCACAATGGTACCTTTGGATTGAATAATGCACCAACAACTTTTATGAACCTCATGAATAGTGTATTCAAAGAATGCTTGGATGATTTTGTGTTGATCTTCATTGATGACATCTTAATCTACTCAAAGTTCATTGAAGAGCATGATAGGAACTTGAGGATAGTCCTTTAGCAGCTAAGGGAAAGGAAACTCTTTGGAAAGTTGTCCAAGTGTGCATTCTATCAAGATAGGGTGCACTATTTAGGCCATATTAGTTCAGCCGAAGGAGTCTCTGTAGACCCTAAAAAGATCAAGGCAATCATGGAATGGCTAGTGGCTCAAAGTGTGTCTGAAGTTTGTAGCTTCATGGGCCTTGCATGATATTATAGGAAGTTTGTGCAAGTGTTTTCCCATATTGCATCTCCTATTACAACACTCCAAAGAAAGGGAATGTGGTTTGAATGGACCGAGAAATGCGAGCAAGCATTCCAACTCCTAAAGGAGAGGCTCAGGACAACACCAGTGCTAACCATTCCTAATCCTAATGGGAGATTCATAGTAATCACCAATGCTTCAGGAGAAGGATTGGGAGTAGTATTAATGCAAGATGGACAAGTGGTAGTGTATGAATCAAGGAAGCTTAAGCAACACAAGGCAAACTACGCACCACACAATTTGGAATTAGCCATAATAGTTCATGCCTTAAAAATGTGGAGGTATTATCTCTTGGGGAAACCATTCAAACACAAGACAAACCATTTGGGATTGAGATATATTTTTACTCAACCAAACCTCAATGCGCGACAAAGAAGGTGGTTGGAATTCCTTAGTGAGTATGACTTCAGAATTGAGTACATGAAAGGAAAAGAGAATAGAGTGGTTGATGCTCTTAGTAGATGAAGACATCTGAAAACCATGGTCTTGACTTGAGGTCTAACTTGAGAGAACAGGTGATACAACATCTGCCAGGGGATGAGCACTATGAGAGAGTGAAGAGTTCCCTAGCAGAGAACCCATTAGATAATTAGTTTGAGGGGTATGAGATTGAACTAGATGGCATTTTGAGATATCAGAGAAGGATGTATATTCAAAAATTTGGAGAGATGTGGAAGTTGGTATTAGAGGAGGTTCATAATGCACCTTATTCAGGACACCCTAGAGTATCCAAGATGATCACATAATTGAAAATTTTGTACTTTTGGTCTAAGATAAAGAAGGATGTAGCAGGGTACATAGCCAGATGCTTAGAGTGCCAACGAGTCAAGGCCGAGCATGCACACCTAGTTGGGCTATTGTATCCTCATAACATATCTGAGTATAAATGGCAGGTGATTAGTATGGATTTTTTATGGGGGTTGCCATTGAGCAAGAACCGACACGATGTCATCTTGGTTGTGATCTATAAGCTAACCAAGGTTGTAAATTTTATTCCAAGAAACCTTAAGGATGGATCATTGACCTTGGCTAAGAAATTTGTCCAGGAGATCTTTTAGTTGCATGGAGTGCTAGAGACTATAATTTCTGATAGAGACACTTAAATGACCTCAATATTTTGGACGACACTGAATGCCACATTGGGAAACAAATTGAATTTCAGTTCGGCTTATCATACTCAAACTACTAGATAGACAAAGAGGGTGAATCAGGTAGTCGAAGACCTCCTTCGAATGCATTGTATGGACCAACAGTATAAGTGGGAAGAATATTTTCCATTGGTAGAGTTTTCTTACAACTCTTATCACACATCTCTAGGTATGGCACCATTTGAAGCTCTTTATGGGAGAAAGTGTCGTACACTTATTAGTTGGGATAAACTAGAGGACAAGATAATTGTAGGACCTAAAATGATGAAGGAAATGGAAGAGCAAATGAGAGTCATTAAGAGAAAACTGAAAAAGGCAACAAACTGACAAAAAATTTATGCCAACAAGAATAAAACCCTTAGTTAGTTTACGACAGGGGATAAAGTTTTCTTAAGAGTCCAACCTCATATGAGTTCTATTGCCTTTGGAAAGTCTTCCAAGTTGGCCCCAAGATATGTGGGACCATTTCTTGTAGACTAGCTCTACCACCTACTCTGGCTCGACTACATAATATGTTTCATGTTTCTTTACTTAAGCCATATCATCCTGATGTAGCTCATGTGCTTGATTGGAAATCCTTGCAAGTACATGATCCAGGAGTGGTGCTAGTGGAGCCCATTAGAATCCTGGATAGACACAATGTTATGTTGTAGAGCAAAGATATTACTCAGTTTAAGGTCCAATGGGACCAGTACTTTGAAGACAATGTTACTTGGGAGGATGCAGAAGAAATATAACACTCCTTTCCACATTTGCTTTCTTGAGAAAGAGACTTTAATAATTTTTTCTTGAAATTTTTGAATTGAAACATTATGAAGTTTTTATTTGAAACAATTTGATATGATGTTGAAATAGACATATATGCTTTAATTTGATTGATGTTGAAATAGACATATATGCTTTAATTTGATGTAATGTTGAAATAGACATAAATTTTGTAATTTTGATTAAATAAACATCGGGACAATGTCTCTTCCAAGAGGGGAAGGATATCATAACCAAAGTTTATTGCATTTTTAACTATATTATGATAAATTGAATTATTTGGGAAATTCAATATGTTGAGTGGAAAATTTGATACTTTTGAAAAGATTGAAAGAAGTTGACCGTCGTTGACTATGTGATCTTTTGAACTATCTTATATATTATTATGATCTGAATGTTACTGATGAATCTTGGCAAGTGCAAGTGTGTGCAGTTGTACGATGACAGGTTGAAGGATGAGAACACGGTTGAAGTAGGATCGTTTAGCCTGATCAAATGGTAAGCTAGATGGAATATGGATGCACACACCACAAATGACATGATGAATTGCATTTGAAACTTCTTGCACATATATAAAAGAACATAATTGCATGATTTTAATTGTCCCAACGTTTGTAAATGAATGACTTGTAAAAAAAAGACTCATGAATTCAAGTTTGAAATTGTTTACTTAAATTCTGTGTTTTGAGAATTTTGAAGAAAACGGAGGTACACATTTTAAAGAATGATTAAAAAGGTTAAGAATTTCATTATATCAAATTAAGTAAAAGTCCCTTTTTGTTCACATATATTGTGATGCTCAAAATGAAATAAAAACTCTTTATTTAATTTAATGTTGGCATATGGAACCCATAAACCTCTTCGAATGAATAATCTATACATATATATGTATGTATATATATATATACATATATATGTATATAAATATAGTATATATATACATATATATTTATATATAAATAGTATATATATATACATATATATTTATATATAAATAGTATATATATATACATATATATATATATATATATAAATATGTATATATATACATATATACATATACATATATATATATATACACACACACACACACACATATATATATATATATATATACTATTATATATATAGTATATATATACACACATATATATTATGTATTTGTACATATATACATACTCGTGTGTATATATATATGAACCGAAGAATAATTTTAATCAAATGTGAATGAGAATGAATGTCACACACACACACACATATATTCCTTTCAATTAAATTTGATAACCAATATTACCCATATCGGACTGTTTGAATTCAAAGGAAAATCATGAGAAAACCCACGAAGATCGTAGTTTTCCTTAAGCATTAAGGTGATATTCGAATCAAGAGAGTGGGGCAACAATAATCAATGCTGGTTACCATTTGAAAGTAGCTAGTAGTGGAGGGTAGTAAAAGAAAGAAAGTTGCTAACCTGGGGGAGATATCGATGAAACACTCACAGTGATCGAGTGGTGGTTTTGAAGCTTTGAAGGAAAAATCCAAAGAAAATATTCGATACCAAAGGTAATTGGGTGATTTTTCAATAAAAATATTGCTCTTCATTCCATTTTACCATATTTCTATTTTCCTATGCTAAATAGAATTGCTATCAATGTCAATTCATTGTGTTGAATGAGGTTTTATCATTGAGAACCCCGTGTATTATATTCGAGTTGCATATTCATTGGATTATAAGCATGGCTCTATTGTTCCTATGCTTGGGTCGACGAATGCATGTAACGCCCATGGCTCAAATGGCCATTTGTAATAAAACTTGTAAGATTTAAGTCGTCGGTTTGGTGTTTAGGAAGAATGTTTTTTGAATAGAAAGCTCTTCATAAGGCTATTGGGATTTCCCAATAGACCTGTGAATAGAGCATTGTGTTGTGTAAATTGATGCCACCCTTTATGGGTAGGCCAAATCCCTCTCTCTTAGAAGATTATGATGTATATTTTACGTTGCTTAGTATTACTCATTTAATGGTCACCCATTTAGAGTAGAGCCAATACCTTTGAATTGCTTAGATCGAAAGGACATGTCAAAGTAAAATTGACATCTCGTTGCCTTAGGTGACAATGTATCTATGTCACCATACTGTGAAATGTGTATTTTGTTGTTTTCTTGGAGACTCAAGAGTTAGTATGTGTAGTGAATGCATGGTTTCATAACGCCTAGTCATCAAAGGAATAGGTCAAAAGATTAAGTCGATTTACTTAAATTGCTTGCATGTTATGTATAATTAACCAGTGTTCATCTGGAATGACTCTCAAGCATCCTTGGGATGATTTCCATATAGCTGAGGGTAGGGTCTTAAGGCTACAACCTCGGTCACCCTGTTTTGACAATAGTATGTTGTTCTCAGAACAACATAAATATTCTAGACAAGTGAATGGGTGTTTCATCCCGAGGCTAAAGGAATTATATTTTTGAACATTTAGTATTACTGATAACAGTTAGGAGGTTGTTTGAGATCTTTCATGTGTTCCTTACAAAGTTATTATTAGTTTTATTGGGTTCTCTTTTTGCATGAAAAATTATATACATCTATTTAGAATGATATGTTTGTATCAACGAAGCAAGATAAACTTGAAAGTGTATCTTTAAATCATTTCAAATTGCATCATTTCATTTCAAACTGTAACAATTAGTTGTAAATGTCAGCATTGTAATAGTGAAAACATTGAATGTTCTATTATGATCTACACCAATGAGTTATAAAATATGAACGTTTTACTTGAAACATAATTTTTTTGTATTTGTTTAGTTGAAAAAGCTTTGTTCTATAAATGAATAGCTTGGAACAACATTGTTCTGTATTTGTTTAGTTGAAACAACTCTGTTATGTAAATGAATAGCATGAAACAACATTGTTCTATATTTTCTTAGCTAAAACATTGTTCTATAATTGTTTAGTTGAACAACATCGTTCTGTTATAAACATTAAACATATTAGCATTGTTTTGTAACTATTTAGTTGGAAATAGCATAGTTTAATAACTATTTGGTTGGAAACAATGTAGTTTTGTACTGTTTTGTTGTAACCAGTGTTGATATGTCATAATCGGTATGTGATCATTTGTGAACAACATTATTTTGCTATAAAATGTGATTATTTAGTTGTAAACAACATGCAAATGTGTGATTTCATTAGATCAGTTTGTTATCATGGCATGGTTGAAACAAATGACATAATAGTATGTAGGAAATTGTTCTATCAGATTTGTTCTTACAACCCTTATTTCATGTAAAATGATAGACAACATGATATGTTGAATCATTATTTGAATGATAGAAACCTGATCTATTGGTTTTAAATTCAAAATGTATGCACAAATTTATAACTTAAGTAGGAACAGATATGTGTATGCACCTAGACCTTTGTCTATGTACATACACATACTTGTGACATACCTTCTTTAGTTGCATGTATTTCTTTATTCTTAAAAGAATACTTAGGTGTGATGAAAGTAATCTAGTGACATGTGCTTTCAATGGAAGGATAATTTTTGATAAGTTTCCATTAAGTTTTTTTCTTAATAATAAATTGAGTAGAACAACACCTAGTAGACTAGAGCACCTAAGGGGAGATGTTGCTAGTGGGTAGTTAGTTGTTATGTGATAACTTGATGTTGGAAGTTACCTTTTGAGACGGGTGTTGAGATGGAGTTCAAAGTATGGAGTTTGCTTTGCCCTGTGCGATGCAGTATAAATCATTTTATACATTAATGATGTGAACAATTCATAGTGAATGTGACATGTGCCATTATGAGTTGGTGCAAACAACCATTGATGGGAGTCAAGGTGTGTGCAGATATGATGCCTCAAATATTTCAATTCGTGATGTATATATATTGGGTCATTTCAATTAGATGTATGTCTGTTATTATGATTGACTTCTCTTCTTAGTATGTCTTTTTAATTTGAATATATTCATGTGTCATTGCAATAATAATTATTTAAGTAATAATTTAGAATGGGATATTACATAGACTCTCTCTTGGTCACAACTAAAAGTATTGACAAAATGATCAACATATATGAATAATAATTATTAATCTTAAACTGAAGATTCCTTCTTCGTATAACAGTCTCGTATGTCTAGTATTTAGTTTTAATGTAGTATCCTTTCTCAAATGTGGAGACTCACTAAGTAAACAACTCATATGGGTTGTTAGTAATTTTAGACTCGAATTCCCAAGTTACTTTCACGTATCGGGTCTTGGCTACAACCACTTTGTTTGAATCTTTACCATAACCCTTGAGAGCAACTACTCTTGAGATATAATCTTTAATCAAATCTTGACCTATCTGGTCATAATATGGTATATTGATTACATATACTAATTTCCCATAGTGATGGTTATTTTTCCTTGAAGAATATAACTTTCTTTAGGTTTTAGACCATCTTAGTAAACATTGTAGTCTTGTTTACTAGGGATAAATTCAACAAACCAATTGGTTCTACTATCATAGGACTTATATTCATAAGTGCATACCCACTAAGGTGGTCTAAATAAATGGATTGATATAGCATCATGGATATTGGATTCCCCTATTATGTTATGGTAACATCTAGGGTCTAGGCTACTACCTGTCATAACCCATAAGGTTTACCATTCACCTACTCTTAGGCTTTTTAGATAGATAATGATGACACAATGGGCCATCATCTTGACATACACATGGTCATTCAGATAATATTGACATTATGTCATACAAAGATGGAAATATCATTATTTGAGCTAAATAGAGGATTACTCTCTCTTACTTATGTTTTTAAACTTCCATTAACTATTCATAAGGTTGGGTTATCAATTCATCATAAGAGATGATGGGGTTTATGTTATGTAGTAACATCAAGATTACGAGCAATTAGATCATGTGCTCAATCCCCAAATTCTTATTACTCAAGCAACATAACACATTATTTATTCTCATTTAGCTCTTTAATAAAATACACAAGAAAATTTGCTATTCCCCTAGCAATTATACCATATTCTCTATTATGATCTCATATATATTTGGCTATATTTGAAACATGTAAAAGTATCTTTTTGCTCATATTTTCAGAGATATCAATACTAAATATCATTATTTAGTCTCCTATTTTCAGACTATGTAAGTTCACTCTCTTAAACATTCATAAGAAAATCTTTCGTTAAATATACTTAGCATTCTCATTATAAACTCTTTGATATGAAGATAACAAGTTGCAAACAAGTAAAACATGCCTGCAAATTCTGACTTTTAGCGGCAACTAGCTCCATCTTGAATGTTGTAGCTTGACAATGCTTAGCTACACTCCTTCAATTAGTTTAATAGCTACTTACACCTCTATCTCAAATACTGCAACCTCTAATAACTTAAAAATACTATCTCACAGCTACTACTTCTTGTTATTACTCCTTTAAACTAATTTTGCAACTCTAAAATGCTTAAGATAAATAGACACAGACTATACACCTCCTTCCTAATCCTTTCAACAACCAAAACAAAGAGAAATCAACTTGTATTTATAAGCATAAAGTTGCTCAGAATTAATGCCTCCCACTACTACAGATTATGGAACCATATTTATGCTTGCACCACCTATTTTCTATTTTAAAAACTACCTCTTAAAGAGGCTCGACCAGCTCTAGCTATGCCATGATCTGAAGTAGCTTATCACCATTTATATTGCAGTTTTGAATTGTTTTTAATGCCTAGCTATAGGTGCCTTTATGGGAATTGGTTACACAGCAAAAGAAGCTTCTAACACATGATCATTGCCCCCCTTTTGGCCACGTAGAATTCTGATTTTAACAGCTTACAAAATCAGTTTGAAACATTAACAGAAGTTGACTTGGACGCCCCATTTTGGAGGGGTCAACCCTTTCCTAGTTTGCTGATTTTAAATGTTGAGCAATGACTCCTAAATGGCAGCTCCCACGCCACTTTGTGGCTGCTCAAAATTTGTTATTAGTTGCTGATTATAGTGCCTTCAAATAGGCATGAGAACCTTTGAAAAATTCATGCTCATAACTGATTTTTAATTGCAGATTTTAATAACCTTTAAGATGGCTGAATACCAAGTCCAACACCTCCATTAAAATCAGTTTTAAATTACTATCTTTTAGCTATGTTTTGAGGCCCTTTTTGAGGGGTCTTTATTTTGGATTTTAAGCCTCAAGAATATGTCAATTATTATAAGCTTTCAATTGAGGCTTTTGCCTCTTGAAGAGTTTTAATTCATATCATCATTTCTTTGCAATATTTAATAGATATGATAAACATTCTTATTATATCACATATCTATTTATATATATTTATAGAAAAATAGTGAAATTATTTGATTTTAATGCATATATATATGATCATTTCTATATACAAATATCATAACAATGATATCGATACAATTACAATTTTGATAATAATAATATATAACAATTAAAATGTTAATAAATAAATACTAGTAATCTTATAACTTTCTATAAGGAAAACTAAGCTTGACTTGAATTAGGTTAACTTACCCAAGATACAAATTAAGACCAAAAACTTACTTAGTTTCAAAGGTGTCCATAACCTGGCCTATGCATAAACATTGAACTCAGATGGCATTACTATCAAGTCCTTGTCCATACCCTTCTTCTAGGTGATACTCTTCCTCTCCCTCTGGAGGGTGTGAAGTACTTCCGGTATATCCACTTAGGAAAAAAACATGTAGTTAGCTATAACATTTTCATCACATTTATATCATTGCAAATTCATCAATATTTCAACTAAATGAGTACAACCATTTTATCATGTATAATTCATCATAGATTTCATCTTTCAAAGTTTCATAATTATGTAAATCATTAATACATTTAACATAAGGTGAAAAAATAATTGTAATTCAAAGATGGAGTGTAACAAATAGCCCAATCTAATAATACAAAAACACTCCTAAGTTTAGCTTAAGTGTACAACGAAGAGTTGTTTGGGCCATTTTAGTGTCTATGGTCCCCAAGCCCATTAAACTAAAGAATAAGGTGTCAAACCAATCCTTGTACCATACCCAAGACTATAGCTATTAAAATTCTCTTATTGTTAATAATAATTACAAACATACCTCACATTTATGAATGCAAGTATACATAAGAAAAAATTAAGTTGATTCTATTAATGAAGTAATCTCAATAGTACATAAAATAATAATAAAGTAAAAGGGGCCTAATAATTAATCAATGATTAATTAATTATTAGGTTATTACCTATTTACTCCAACATCCCCCTTAAGATCAACTTAAGGAGAAGCTAACAACTAGATGAATAAATGCAATGAAGGATGCATGGATGGGTCTCAACTATAAGGTCTAATGAGGTATCCATGTACAAACAAATGAAATCTCTCATAACTAGAGAAAAGGAGAAAACCACATGGGAAAAAACTCCTCTCCAAGAAAGATAAAAAAAAGACTGCACTAGTGAAATAAGGATAGAAGGAGGAATCAGTGTGACCCCCCAAGGAGTGCTTCTACCATACAAGTACAATATATGTTCCTCCAATTAGAGAGAGAAAATGACGATATGAATCCCCCCTATAAAGAAAGAGCTCCTATACCAATGATGAATGTCTGAAGATAGAACATAATCCATTACTTGTAAACAACATTTCTCCCCTTAGGAAAAAGAAATCCTTTGGTGATTGGAGAAGCCATTCCCAAAAGATGAAAGAATTAGGAATCCAAATCCAAATGATGTGTGCCTCTAAAAACTACTCAAGTGTCCACATGTCAGAATGAGATGATGTCAATCTAAGATCTTGTGAAGAATAATGTAGAACAAGATCTAAATATGATGAAGATGATGGGCCAACAACAATGAAGTGGATATAAAAAAATAGGAGATGAAAGTCCTCAAAGTAATCCTCAAAATATACAAGGTGAGACTCTACAAAAAGGATGATATGTTTGCAAGATGCGAATCCCAAGTAGTTATGTTTAGAAGATGTTATATGTCCTATTGCATTGAACCAATAAGGGACAAAGATATGGTGATTCCACACTGATAAGGAATAACAAAATATGGAGATTAGGTCTTGATCTAAAGAGGGGGAAATGAAGACAAGTCTCTAAACTATTAGAACATGTAAGACCTATGATATATTCAAGCTCCTCTAAGTTATTATCATCAAAGGGTATACAATCGACATCTTCAAAAGGAATGAGCTAATCTACAATAGGATCCTTTAGGAATGGAGAGATATAAGGGTCTCCATTGATCTCCCAATGTCGAGTCCAAAGTGTGTGGAAACAATCAATGTCTAATACAACACAAATAGTGTCATGTTTAATACTAGAACAATCCAATCTTACAACATGATCATTGATAATACCTCATGTTGATGTACTCCATGATGTGTGATGTAGGAGCATCTCAAGTGTATAGGCTATCCTCATCACCTAAAAAAATTTCATTTGCTTTTTGTAGATATTTTTTTGGTTTTGCATTCTTACCCAGTGGGCATATTCAATGTTGATGTCAAATTTGCATGCTTTGGGAGCCTTTACCACACCCCTGTGATAAGTTGTATGAGCACTTGTAGTAGTGCGGGGAACCTGCTACCCTATGCTAGAGTTTTTTCAATGGTTGTGGTATCGCGGGGATATCACTACCCTACAACGGGTTTTATTAGTGGTTGTGGTAGTGCTGGGACATTGCTACCTTGTGAAGAGTTGTGTCACTTGCTTGTGGTGTCACGGGGAAACCACAACCCCTTAGCTAATAGTTGGGAGGCCAATGGTGCCACGATGACTGTGGAGTTGGAGTGTTAACCATTTCCACTGGCTCGCAATGGTCAAGATTCCTATTTAGCGATATTGTGGTGAGTATTGTGTCGAGTGACTACTACCCCACGATAGTTGTGGAGGAAGGTTGGTGAGATTGTGGGATGGATTATGGACTGTAGATCTTTTCCATGATCTAGGGCCATCATTCAACGAACGTAACAAAATGTCAATGATCATACTGGATTGGAGTTTAGTAGAGGAAATCAAGAGGATGAAACAAAGGGGAGGAAGAAGGATGGATGAGGGAGATTTGAGAATGAGTTGAGAGCTCGAGGGAACAGAGAGAGGGAGAGCTTGGGTGGAACAATAATGGTGAATTAGCAAGGATCGAATAGGAATTGGAGTGCTTGTATAAGAGTGGGAGTAGATTGTGTGTATGTTGAGAGAGGCCATGAAAGGCCAACTTTTTGTAATTTGTAATTAAGTCAATAAAAATCAAGTTTGTTTGCAATCGGTGTTTTATTGTTGAGGTAGAGTTTTGCTTATGAATATATTTTCTATTTTGAGTTCGTGGATAGAGGGGAGTACTCCCTTTGTATCAATGTGTCTAGTGTAGGTATGAGTCCATATAGATAAGGAAAATGATCAAGTCACCTGAGATGTTGCAAGATGTTGTTTCTCTGAGACTCATAATGACCCTTTTCCAAGATGACCATAAAATGATGAACAAAAAACCCATGATACTTCCTCAAATGAAACAATCAGAGAATAATAACCTTAGTACATGTAAAGTAGATCAAATGAAGTCATTTTAGGCAAACAAATCCTTTCTAGGTTGTAAGAAGTCCAAGTAATTAAGAAGAATGTGAAATCTCAAATAATTGAATAAATGTACCTAGGGAAGATTCTAGAAAAAATGTATGAATGGATATAAAGAGCTCTGAAATACCTTTTCAACACTATAGTAATCATGAAAATTGGAGATATAGGTGAAAATTTATGAGATCAAAAGAAAAAAATGATGATCTAAATTTGAATAAAAAATAAAATGGACCAATAACAAAATCTAATGATGAGACCTACACCACTAGAAATTATTTAGAACCAAGTTTCTCACAATATCTTGTTTTTTAAGTTTTGACATTGTATGCCCAAATTATGCTAAAAATTAAAAATAACTCCTTTAGAGAAAATCTAGACTAGGAGGAGGCAAAGGACCTATTATACAAATTACATCATGTTGATGCCAATAGGAATATTCCAAAAATATTTCTTCTAGTTGGAAAAATATCTAGTTCATGAAAAAAAATTGTTGCTTGAAAAGCTAAACTATTGTTAGAATATTCCACATAAATGCTCTCTATCAAAAAATTGAGAAGTTGTCAATTTTTGTTTTCGTTGACATTGTGAAAGCGGCGCTGGTGGTTTTGTTTATGCCATCAAGTGAAGTCTTGGTGACCAACAAATAATAGGGCATAAACCAATTAGCCCATCTACTAAGCACAATTGAAAACATTGTTGTGAACTAGAGCGTACAAAGCACATAGAGTAGTGTGTACCCTGATGCCTACAATTTTTAATTTTTCAAAACACTTGATTTTTTTTTGAAACCTAGAATTTTTTCTACAAAAACCAAATATTTTTAATCAATGTAATCCTACCTTGGAGCCTATAGGAGAAATAATTATAATAGGGGCTATACATATTTTTGTCTTGAGGTCCTTGTTGCTATTTTTTTCTTTTTTCATCTTCTTTAATTTTGAAGAAACAACATGTGATCCTTAGGTTTTTGGTTGTTATAAACTCAATGGTGATGCCCATTTCACTCCAAGATGAACCAATTTTTCTCTCAAGGTTGGATCTCTCAAAATTTGGATAGGAATTCATAAATCTAGTGATATGATACCATGTTGGAGTTGATAGTGAACCTCATAGCTGTCAAAAATAACTTGCAACAAAATGCCTATCACAAGGAAGATATCAAAGCAATTGATTTAGTATGTAACCAAGAGATAATGATTTATATAGAAAAGAAATTGTATGTGCAATGAATTAATTTGAATGATAATTGAAATGATTACAAAGTACAATTGAATTCTTATAAAAGAAAAAGTGTAAACCCTAGATGAGGATTTGATCAAATTGTGACAAGTGTCCTAATCATATGCAATGAGACAACTTGACCTATAATTATCCCAATATAATAATAAAAAACACTCCTAAGTTTAGATTAAGTGTGGTAAAGTAAAAGGGGCCTAATACTTAATCAATGATTAATTAATTATTAGGTGACTGCCTATTTACTCTAACAACAATTATGGTTTTTTGTAGCCCATTTTCTTCACACTATCTCTTGGTGATGTCTACAATTTTTTTATTGAAATGTCCATGACCTAACATACCATGTCTAGAGGTGTCATTAATTAAAATTTATTTTATAAGTTTGTGACATGTTCTCTCATGCTTCTTGTAGTTTTTTTAGCACTTTCCCTCATGGCTCTCATGCATTTTCAAATGTGAATGTCAAAAAATTGATTATTGTGAATAGAGTGTGTGGGTTTCTTCACATATTTTTTTTCATCATCTCATGACTCCCATCCTCTCTAGATTCTATGAAATAAATAATATATAAAAATTAATTGATTGTTCACACACACAATTGGTCATTGAACTAATTTTAGGGTCTAGTTATGCCTACATATTGTTCTAGGGTATCAAAGGTTGAATGTTTTAACTACAAATGAAGAGATATGTGCTATAATAGTTTAGGAAGGGTTGTATTTTATACATCTCTAGAAATGAATGTCTCCATGGTTGTTTTCAATAATTCAATGGAGTATTGTAATCATAGTTAGGTATTTTCTTCTACCACATTTATTGTCACAAATTTATTGGTAGTTTGGTGTGTGTGTGATAACACCTAATATATTCCAAATGTTTTCAATAAAAAATCTTTCAATAGATATGGGTTATTGTAGTTCTAGTCATGGATGATAAAGTATGTTTATTGTTAAAATATAATATTTCATTTTCATATGGCTAAAAACCTAGTTCTATTGATGCTTTACTGAGTATTTTATTTTTCCTCTTTGCTGTTATAACTCTATTGCCCAATGGATTTGGCATATGTATTTTCTTATTCAAGATCAAACACTCTTATTAAATAAAACCTTTGTTCTATTTAATTGTAGTAATATCTTAAGTTTAGATTAGGTTTTTGTATGTTGTTCAACATTCAATTTTACAAAACTAGGATAAATCTTAAGCAAAATACAACTATTAAATTATTAGAGAATTTGAACATGCATGTTTGCACCTTTCAATTATGTAAATTTTGATAAATAGATACATCTTTAGGGATAATAATGAAGCCAAAATACGTAGGTGCATATGTAAGGTATATTATTAGCTATGTAGAGGTCTAAAGAAACTAGTTGATCTTGACCTAATGATAATTATAGGGGTGAATTGTACATTTAGGTATAAATATATATTTTTTACATTAATTTTACATTTTATTTGATGTGTAAACCTATTTAGGTTACCTTTATGAACACCCTCTTTGGTTTAAGTTGAGCTCAAATAATAAGAGAGTTTACCTACTCCCATTGTAGGTTGTTGGTCCTCAATCATCCTCAATATGTTGACAAGTATCTATTTCACCCTCTTGAAGACGATGATAGCCCTAAAGGTGTGAAAAAAATGTTCTATAATTGTAGACCTATAGTTTTGGGACCTGACATAGCTTATATCTCATCAAATTATAAGTCCCTATACCCTAGCAATTTGGACCCAACATTCATATTTGTCATTTTCTTCCCTAGTTTACAAGTGCACACATAATTTTAACTCCCAAAATTCTAAAATTGAACTTTAATATGGGCCCTTGACTTAACTTTATAATTAGTTATTTCCTACCAAATCAAGAAAAAATGAAATTGTGGTTCTCAAGTGTTGTATAACAGGAAAAACCCTAACTCATTTTAGATCCATTATTTCATTTCTAATTATTACATTATCATTTAGAGAGAATTGCATCAACATTGAGGATCATAAGGAAATCATAGACATATGAAGTTTTTCCTAGCCACATGTCTTCCAATTTTAAAAAATCATTAAATGAATTCAAGGATTTGACTAGTACAACAAACTTTCATGGTGTTTTGGCACCATTGAGTCTGAATAATAAAGGTGATAAAATTTTTTAAGATCAAGATTGTAGGGATCAAGGCTACAACAAACATTCAATACTAAAAGTGCAAGGATCACATACAATGATGAGATTGAACTAAGACATAGTGCATTCAATCTCTTAGTTTGTTATAGCCTCATTATCTCAAATTTGATTATCAAAATAAGGATTATATCATTAAACACAAGTTACAAACAAAAATATCCATATAATAAATAAAGTTAAGCATTTGAATCTTCTTTATCAATTTTTACAAGTGGGTTAATGCATTGTTTCTGACTTGGTTATGTTATTTAAGATAATTTAATTATTAGTAGTTTTTTATATTTATTTACCCCAAACAACACTTTAAATGAAACATCGTATTTATTTTTAGTTATAAATTAAATATGCATATAAATAATATTTATTTTAATAAATACTATAATTTTAACATTGTAATATTTGCCACAATTATTTAATTTAATATTTAAATATTTTATAAATTTCATTTTAGTCTTGTCAAAGGTGTTATGGTCAATTAGTAGGCCCACTTGGTTCTCATGTTGGAGACCAAGTTTCAATTCTCCACAAGGACATCATAACATTGATAGAGCATGCTAGAGTGATATTTCTACTTTAATGATAGTGTATAATAGGCCAACAAGTGATGGAGGAAAAAAAGACCTACAAGACAAGATTGAAGGATAAATCATTCAAGCTACATGAATGAAGGATGGAGAAGATGAATAAAGTGTCTTATAAGAGGAGAAAGAATGCAATAAAATAAAGATACACTCAAGATGTAGGAGTGTCAAAGGAGGATGACTATAAGTTTGAATGTATTGCAATAGTCTCATCCACTAGTAGACCATCAATTAAAGTGGTATCCACACAAAATAAATTTTATGGGATGTGGGTCCCATGAAAAAGCCATTGCAATTCAAAGATATGGGATCCAATAATACCTCCCACTAATTAATCTAAAAACTATATTTTAATGTTTAGAAAAACTTTAATATAATTTTCTTTGTGGGGAAGGGTAAAAAATTATTAATCAAGAAAACTAGTTATGTACCCATTGTTGATGGTGTTTTCTGCACAACAACAACTAAGACAAAATATGATATTCCATCTCTTTTGAAAGGTAAATCTCTATTAGCAAGGCTCAAGAGATAACCCCAAGGTCTCTAATGTCAGGTCTTGACAATGCATAAACAACTTAGTGATAATGTGAAAATGTTGGTAATCACAAGGGGCCTTACAAATGAATAATGCTAGAGGCGTACTTTCATCAAATGCAACAATATGGTGATGCTTTCAATCCTAAAACTTACCCAGATTCAAAGAAAAGATCAAAAGACAAAGGGTTGAAAGAGATTCTATTCTAACTAACTCCTAAGATCAATCACAACAATGATGAATGCTGCAAATGGACAAATCCCCAATAAAACCAATTTCTACTTGATCAAGGACAAGCCCACAACTCTGTAGAAATGGTGCAATCTTCTAAGGAAACTGAAGATTTTCAGACTATGAATATTCATTCACATACCCAATA
>VDFB02382723.1:0-25902 GCA_007258455.2 Sequoia sempervirens
AGAAAAGGACATGCAAATATAATCTAAAGTAGAGATTTGTGTTTTCTATTAGGTGGAATAGTTTGGATCAGAATCTAGAGCTTCAAAGGAACTAAATTCAACATATGATAGATGCATTTTGTATCAATTCAAAACTTGTTTGTGTATCCACCCTTTCATGTTTTATTTTTTCTTGTTGTGAACAATGAGTTCACTTGGATAGTGAGTCCCTTTGGCAGTGAGCCTCTATGTAATATTTTATGACTGGTCATGCTGTATTGTGAGCTAATCCTCACCGTGGTTTTTCCCTTCTTGGGTTTTCCACGTAAAAATTTTGGTGTTCATGTGTTGCATATTTTATGGGGTGTTTGTTCTTTCATTTCTATTAATTTTTAAGTATGCTATGTTATTTGGATGGTTGGTAATTAAGTGGTTTTGGGAACATTGATTCACCCCCCTCTAAGTATTCTGGGTGTTCAACATATTTTTTAGAATTTTTTTCTTTATTTTTCTATTTTCCCATGTGTGTGAAACAAATTTTTTTATGTTTAGTGAAAATTCAACATTCACAAGAAATAAAATATAAATATACTAATAATATCTAAAATTATACTTTTTGGAAAGCTTATAGAAGGGTTATATAATTATAAAACATAACTTCTAAATAATGTTATTTGATCCTTAAAAATGTAAAGAAAAGTTCTTTTTGGTCAAGATTTTGATAGGTGCAAAGGAGACTCCATTGTAGGTATGATTTAAGACTAGAAGGATTCTATCTAAGGTGGTTTGATCTAAGGGGGTCTTATCTAGCCCTCTTTAATTAAATCCCTTTAGATGGTACCCCTCAATGATTAAATCATTAATTTTTCTAAAAAAATATGATTTCAGGAAAAAATTAGGATGACCCATTATTATGGGATGACCCACTATATAATTCTTTCTATATAGGGAAAATCCTACTCTCACCTTGATCCCATGGTTAGCCCAAGGTAATAAAGGTAGAACCGAAGGTAACCTTTAAAAGCTTCAAAAAATAGGGGCTCCTAAACAAAGAATATACCAGTGATGACATTTCTTCATGGATATACAAGGATAAAGAGGAGAAATTACCTCATTTGCAAATATAAAGATATCCTAAAGGCCATTACTTGTGCAAAAATATGGGATATAAAGGTAAATGAAAAGGGGCTCTTGAATAGGGAATAATATAGCCTATTCAGATTAAGAACAATGTGGGCTATAATGGACTAACACATAGATCAACTGAGATGGTACTTGATGAGCCTAAACATACCCATGATAAAGAAGGTAAGGCCTCTAATGTCATTAACAGCCCTCAGGTGGGGCTTGATGAAGAACCTTTCAAACATATCACCCAACTCTTTAATGAAACACATATCTATACCATCACACAATCTAACCCTATTGACCTTCCACTTGTTTATCCTGAACTCATTAATTGGGAGCAATAGGGACCTCCAATTCTTGATACTTTCTAGAATGATGAGGTGATTGCCAAAATTATGGGAGTCTAACAACATATGCCTATAGGTGATCACAAGGGAGAATTTGAAGTTAAACTACACAAAGGTTCTTACTTTGGGGAACAAATCTTGTGGCTTAGTAAAAAAACAAAAAAGAAAAGAATAGAAGAGAATGATCCCTTAGTGAAAACCTTGATGAGGTACTTTTGGGTCATGAAAACATAGAAATAAAGACATATCTTCTAGTGAAAACCTCTGTAAGGATCTAGAGGATCAAAAACTTTATTCTATTCCCCAATACTAGGAAACATCTACAATATTGGTTGAAATGACTATTGAAATCAACCTAGGGACATAAGAAGAACCTAAGATTACTCTCATGGCTACAACCTTAGAAGAAGATGAAAATAAAAAAAAATCAGCTTTCCTTAAATAGAGATTCAAAAAAATTGCTTGGACTTATGCAAAAATACCAAGGCTTGATCCATATCTTATGGTCTATCACTTGGTAGCATATCTTAATGCCAAACCAGTCAAGAAAAAGCTAAGAAAAATGCATTTGAAAATTTCTTTCTTAGTCATTTAAGCAGAATTATAAAAGCTCCTTGAGTTTGGATTGATCCGTCCAATTGATTACCTTCAATAGATCTCTAATAAAGTGCTAGTTTCCAAACCAATTGGGGGCATCAAGATATGCACTGAATTTTGAGATCTCAACAAGGCATGCCCAAAGGGTGATTTACCACTCCCTAAAATTTATATCATTGTGGAACTAATGGTAGGACATGAGATATCACTCATGGATGACTTCTCAAGACACAATCAAATAAGGATAGCATATGAATATTAGCTTAAAATAACCTTTATCACCCCATGGGGAACATTTAATTACTAGGTAATTCCTTTTAGTCTTAAGAATGTAGGAGATACATACTAGAGAGCCATGATTTTAATCTTCCATAATATGCTTCATGATATTATGGATATTATGTATATGATATTTTGGGAAAATAAAGAAAAGAGTGGGTTATGTGCAAGTGCTAGAAAAAAAAATCTGACCAATTAGAAAAGTACCAATTATGTTTGAATCCAAAGAAATGTGTATTTAGTGTCACATCTAGAAAACTTCTCGTGTTCATTGTATTGTGAAGAGGCATAAAAGTTGATGGAGACTAAATTCAAAGAAATACTAGACATGTCCCCACCAAAAAATATCAGGTAGTTGCATAGCCTTCAAGGGAAGTTGCAAGCTATAAGGAGATTTATAGCCTAACTTGCAGAGAAGTGCCAACCATTTTCATACCTCCTATGTAAAAATGCAACTTCAAGTGGGACAACAATTGCCAACAATATTTTTCAGAAACTTAAGGACTATCTTGATTCACCACCAATTCTCATGCCTCCTAATGCAAATAAATCTCTCCTACTCTACATATCAGCTACCATAGTAGCATAGAGGGTAATGTTAGCACAACATGATGACAAAGGAAAGGAGAGAGTAGTTTACTACATATCTCACACTTTAGTAGGATGTGAATTGAATTACACTCCAATTGAAAGGGAATGCCTTGAAATTATCTTTTGTTCTAACAAATTATGATGTTACATTCTCAACCACAAGACACAACTCATTTCTAAAGTTGATCCTTAAAAATTTTTCTCTCTAAATCTACCCTCATCGGTCACATGAAAAAATGGCATAGTGGTTTTGACATTGAGTACAAGGATAAAAAGGCTATAAAAGGACAAATGGTTGTGGATCAACCTACAAAATTCCCTTTAATGGATAACCACCCACTCTTGATAGAATTCCTAGACAAAAGTATGTTGTAATGCCCCTCCCATTTGCATCTTGTTAATGTGAGATCAATGTTCTAGCTTCACCATTTCCTCGTGATTATTTTATGACTATGATTAGTGTGCATGAACCATTACATGTTTGAGATGAGATTCCTCAATATGTCAGTTGGTGACATTTTGTGTGGTTACTTGATTGGTTTATTATTATTCTTTAGTTTAGTGAAATGCATTATTTATGTTATGATTAAATGTGATCCTGATTATGGATGTTTAGAAGGAATGATTTATTTAAGTATTTATATGATGGATACATTCAAATATCATTTTATGCTTATGTTATTGGACTTCGTTGGGATGATTATGATGTGCTTTGGCTATATATACATTGAGCAAGTACCCTTGGCATGTGTTGAATGAGTACGGGTACAAGGTTATTTCTCCACTTGGCTACACATGTTTGAGTTATTCCCCAATGGTGGTTAATTCAAAGACTCCCTGGTTGTACTTGAATCTAGTATGGTATGTGTCATATTTGACCTTATATAAACCTAGATCCGATTTAGGAGTTATTCCAGAATCCATATATTTCATGAACAACCCATAAATGTTTGATTTAATTGAGGTTTAAATTCCACATTTTTCTTTAAATAAAATATTAGAAATTTAAATGATTCTTATATTTACTATTAAAATATTCTTTATTCTTCAAGAAAGGGGAAAATATAATGAAAGAAGAAATGAAATTAATTTATTATTTAATTTAAGTTTTAAAAATTCCTTGGGTTGAGAATTCCAAGTTATTTGTAATTTAATTATCTTGTTTGAATTTTGATTTTCGTAAAATTAAAGGAAAATTCTTATATAGATATAAATCATAAGAAAAATTGAAATGATATATGTTATTTGGAAATTAAGTGATTTGTTTTAATTGAATTTTGAGGAGATTGGGATTTGGGAAAAGTAGGAATTAAAGTAATGGAAAATAAATTTTATATTACTAAATTTAAAATTATAAAAAGGGTAAAAAGTAAAAAGGGATTTTATTTCATCATTTAATTATATTTTGGGAGGAAATTTTGTGAGAGAAAAATAATCTTTTGGGTGGAAATTTGATTTGTTGATTGGGAGTTCATTCATTGGCGGAATTCAACGAGGTTAGATTTGTTGGGTTGGGAATCAGTAGGGGATATTGCATGATGATCCTTGCAACCTATCGTTTGGTGTGTGTGATGTGCTATTCATTCCAAAATTTGATTGTGGAAGAGTATTTTTTTTGTTGAGATTAATTTATCCAATTTCTTTAAAGTTTAAATATTGGAATAGGATTGGGGGAGTGTAGACACCTCCCAAAGCATTTCGTTTCATGAAATTTCATGCTTAAATTATTGGTTTATCAAATTTTTGAGAACTTTCCATAATATGGGGTTATAATGCCCAATTTTTTGAGAAATGTGTGAAATGTGAATTTTATGTGAAAAGTGTGTTGTTGGGCATATTTAGAGAAAAAAGGGTATGTTTAGTTTTTTTAATTTTGAAAAATATTTTTTGATGAAAATTTTAGTGGTGGATTTGGGAAAAACTTGGCTTTTACCTTGTAAAAATATTGACAACAATTGAAAGTTTTGTATGAAAATGAATGATTTTTGATGTTTTGAAAATATAGAACCTTGTTAAATGTGATGTTATGTATTGTGGGAAAGTGTCATTAGTTCTAGAAAAAATGTATTTTTGTATTAGCTTTCATGCCACACTCGTTAGAGGGTGTGATGAGCTTAGGGTTTATGGTAAAAAGAGTTTGGGTAAGGCTCCTAGCATGAACCTAGCCCAAAGTGGAATGTAGGTAATTGTAGTGTGGAGAGTTTGAATTAATAAGTGAAAACTAATGAAACATGGGTAATTAATTAACCAAGATAATGGATATCCCTCTCATGCTTTGAGTGCCCATAAAGGCTAAGGATGATCGAGGAAGACAAGATGCTCATGGAGTGTAAGAATTGTGTAAGACCCTATCCCTTGTGGCCTTGTTCATCCTATTAGTTGTTGATGGTTTATATGCTATATTCTATGTTCTTTTATGTTGGATAATAAACATGAGTGATGGTTGTTGCACTACACCATGAAGATGTTCATATTCTTGATTAATCATATCTAACGGTTGTGAATTCTTGTGATAGTCAAATGAGTTCCATTCTTTGTCTACATAAATATGCAATGATCAAGATGCTCATTTATTGGTAATATTATTATGTATATTAAGTGGATTACATTGTGTTAGGTGATTATATATTGTAGATGTGAGTGGGTGTGATTATGAAGATAATTATTGATATTCAATGTTACTTATAGTGGGATGCATTATAAGTTAAATATTCTACTAACATTAGTGGTGATATTTTGATAATAAATAGTATTCACTCAATTGTTCCTTGACTCTATAACATGTAGCATACGAGTAAGGAGTGTTACTATGTAGATTAGTGGATCTAATTTTCTAGTTGATTATTATTCTTGAAATTTTTAATTCATAAGTCATTTGTATTAATTATTATTAATCATGAGTAATATTGACACTTTTTTGGTTGAGTAAATAGGTAAAAATTGGCCAAGGTTGATAAGGGGTTCACATAGCTACTTCCTTTATTGTATCCTTGTGAAATATTAGTCTTGTCATGGGCATTTGATTTAACCTTGTTTTGTGTGATATGGGTTGTGTGTATGTGAGAGCCATTTTATAAGTCCTGTGAGTCATTTTATTATGGTCACTTATTTTATGTTTTATGAAGTCCTTATGTCATCTTAATTGTTTAAAAAGTTTCCAAGGTGATAGGTTTATGGGGTAGGGGTATTTTTATTCCATAAAACCCCTTTAATAAAGTCTAAAACCCACTCTAATTACTCACTTATGAAAAGTGACGAAAATTGGAGTTGAAAGGGTTGTTGGGAAGTTGAAAAGGAGGTTGCCTTTTCCCCTTCCATTTTTTTCTCTCTATTTTTGCGGAGAAGGGGTTTTGGATTGTTCTTGAGTTCATGTTTGGTTTTCATTCTTCATTTTTGAGTTCTTTCCATGTTTGTGAAGGGGAAGGAGCAATGAAAGAGAGTTCTTGGAGAGAGTTTTCCACAAGTTGGATAGAAAACTTACTTTGGTGAGTTCTAACCTTTTATTCATCCATCTTTGTTGATTTGTAATGAGTTTTTTGTCATATTGATCTTGCTTATAAAAAATTTGTGAAATTTGATGTTGATTCTCTTATTTTGCTTCTAGTAGTGTGTTGGGGTTCCCATTGGTTGAATATTCCACCTTGCTTAGTTTAATTTCATGTATACCCTTTTTGTGTGTTAAAATAAAGAAATATGAATGCAAGATGTTGTGATATGAAAAGTATGTAAAGTGCAAAGTTGTCTAGGAATCCATGTGATTAGTGGATTTAATGTGGCAAGTTTAGTAATTTGGATGTTTTATGTTACACTTTAGTTGTGGATCCTATGTGAAAAATATTTTGTGCAAGTGCTATGTGACGCTAGCTTGGGGGTGGATTGAGTCTCGATCCTATGGTTGGGTGGAGAGCCCATTGGCCCATATTATTTTTCTTATTTGTGTATCTTTGTATTTCAAGTACATGTGTTGAATAAGAAATAATATCTTGGGACTTTCAGTCAATGGATTTCAAGAGAGAAATAGGTTGGTTTTGTTGAGGTAACAATATTGTTGCCCCTATGCCAAACAATAATCTATTTAAAAGTAATTTCACATATTTGATCATAAAAACTGATAAACATGCTATTGAAGCATATAATTTAATAGGTTTTCAATTTACTAATCTTAGAAAAATATATTCAAAAACTGTATCAACCCAGATGATTTATTAAGAAAACATTGACATCCTTATTCATAATAAACATCTGTCATGAAACAGTCTTACAAATCTATTCACATAGAATGAAATCCAAAGAGTTAGATGATAAAATTTAAGGGGTTTTTGAAAATCAAACATATGTGAAACATATCCAAAAAAATAAGAGAATCCCAATAAACCAAATATAAATTATGATTAAAACATTACCGTCTCCTACTTTGAAACTAAAACAATAAATTGAGTGAAACCAAGTTAGGGTATCATGAAGGCAAGAGAAATATCTGAAAGAACTCTTCAATAAGAAAGATAGAAACCTAAGAAAAAACCCTTGCATGGATTCTTAAGTTACTTTTAAAAAAATATTTTCTAGTTATCCATTAAGAGCCTTAATTGTATAGTGCTTAGAAATATTGGTTCCAAATTGTTGATTTTATTTATTATCTTATTTTTAGGATTGTGTTCTTGTCAGAGAGTTTAATTATTTATTTGGTTTATTAGTGAATGAACAATATCTCCATTTTATCCAAGAATAAGAATATTTTAATTTATATCAAAGTGATTCAAACAACTTATCATATAAGAGTCTAGGTATAGTAAGCAAAGTTGGTAATTTAATTCACCTAAGAATTGTTGTAAGAAGAATAATAATTTGGGTAGATTTATGAAGTAAATAAATAAGGTTTAATTTATGAATTATAACCTTAAATCTTCTGAATCCATTAAAGTATAGTTACTAACAAATGTTTTTGATTGATTAAGCAGGGAAAAGAGCCTTGACCCAAACAAAAAGTATATCATGAAAAGAACAACAGGTGGTGAGAAACATCAAAAATAGGAAGCCCACCAAACTTCCCTCTCCCCCAAAAAAAATGCTTAACCAATCCCTTTATAATCAAACATATCAATTCTATCATACGAATCAAAAAACCAAAAACTATCATCAATAGCATCCTTCCCTATCCATCTACAGTACTTATAACCATCAATCATAAAGTTCCTACTTAAAATATACACAACATTATAGAAATTTATGTTTAGGCACCCATGACCATAACCAGTAGCAACAATCCTTTTAAACATAGTAGAAATAAATACCAAAAAACAAAAGAAACCAGCATAGCAAGGCAACCAGGCTATGCATCCTCGATCAACTTCCAAGCTTTGACCAGATCTTCAACAGTGTCGTGTACAATTGCCTTTAGCTTCATCTTACTAGCTAAGTCCTCACCATCACCCACTGCTTTCTTCTTTTGCTTCTTTTTGATTTTTCCCATCCTGGAGACAGTAGCCATAATAGCTTTCTTCATCACAACATCAACCACCATGCACACATTCTTTTTTTTTTTTAGACTGCAGGAATCAGGTAGCACGACCCCCTATAAACTGCAGTGCGCCTGGTAAACTTTTTAACGTGACCGGCGGCGCTGGCACGACACGCCCTCCGGTACCACGGGACGGGGGGAGACTAGAACTCGTGACCAGCAGAGCCGCAACGGAATTACTTAGCCAACCGAGCTAGGGCCCCCACCCACCATGCACACATTCTTAATTGCTTCTTCAAGGGTTTGAATTCTGTGAACATTTCCTTTTCCTTGCATACCTTTCTCCAGAGCCTTCAATCTTTCCTCTATTATTCCATTAATCATATTTTCCAGGGCTTGGATTTTGTTGTCCCCTGCCTTCTCAAGTATCTTCTGCTCCAAAATTTGCATCCTCTCCTCTAGTCTTTTAAATCTCCCATTCTCATCCTCCTCAACTTTAATTTCCTCTTTGTTGGTATTCTCAACCCCTTCTTGATTTTCCATTAAATTTGCTTCCTCCTCCTCCTGAGCAATCTCACGCTATGACTCCTCCCTTTCCTGATCACCATTACCTTCCTCGTTGTCAGCCCCCGATTCCTCTTCTTTAGCTAAATCACCACCGAGACTATCTGGAATTTCTTCAATTAAGGAATCATTTTCCTCTTCTTCTTTTTTCTCAACACTTTCCAGAGGGCTTTGGGTTCTTTTTTCCTTTGAGATTTGTGCATTTTTCTTATTCTCCTATCCTTTTGATGCTGCCATAGCCAATATTTTTGACCCAGGGCACGCTACAAAAGTCTTTATTGGGCGAATTAGAGTACTTTCACAGAATCAACTATGACCTGGGAATACGGCGTCATTTTTTTACAAACGAGATATCGTCAGAAAGCTGGTTCAATGCTCTATCCAGTGGTGGAGGTTTGATTTTTTGATTTTTCTGTTTTGCTGCTGTTTTTCGCAGTGAAAGCAGATGATGGTTTTTGCACTCTGGGGGGCGTAACTTTTGCGTCTGGACTCCGTTTTGCGCAAACAAATAGGTGTCAGAAAGCTGGTTTAGTGTTGTGCACAATGATCAGACTTATTTTCCCAGATTCTGCCCTAGGTATATTTTATTCAGCGTTTTGTGTTTTCACAGTTTGCTTAATTACTTGGATGTTTTGGCACTTAGGAACCTCCTGTTTTTTGCATCATTAGGCTCTATTTCCTTTGATCTACATTCTATAAGGTCAATTTTCTAGATTTTTTAATTTGAAGAGTTATCATAGGTTTTTCTACTCACCCTTCAGTTGTAATTTTAGAACGGGGTAATTATGAGTCATGGGCAAAGGACATACTTACACATTGTAGGTGGCTTAATATTTTTCCTTATTTGTATGATCTCATACCTGAACCAGCCACTTCAAAGGGAAAACTAGCTTGGGTTATCATTAGAGATCACATAGTAGGACTTATATTGTCTAGTGTTGATGATGACACTATGTGGGCTATATCGGACATTGATTGTCTCCACCCACTTTGGACACGTCTTTGGGATCTATGGAGACCCCAATCTCTCTCCATTCACAAAGGATCCTGCTTCAGATTGTCTCTTACCCATTGCTTGGAGAGATAATACACCCTTTGATCATGATACTTTAGAGGAGCTTGAGTATTTAGACACCCTTACATGTTTTGATAGATCAGAGGCTTGTCTCATAGTTCCTACTCTTTAGACTAAGATTATACATGTATCATCCATTGTTCCTGATGACATCAGTATTGCCACATTGGCCCCTATGGATTTAGTTCAACATCATGACCATCTTGTTCATTCATTATCTACTCCATCATGGGATTCTTATCTTGCAGACACATTCTTGTTTGTTGAGTCTCACACTGCAGATCTTGAGGATTATTTTGAGGAAATTCATCTCCTCTACCTTGGCAATCAGGTTATCACTGTACGCCCACCATTATTTGTGCATTTAGAGGTTGCATTTTAGGATTCTCCACATCAGTTTGGATTTGGCATCATTTATTTTAGTTCAAATAGAGAGATTCTTCAACATCTTATCATGGCGCACATCTTGAGATAGATTGGTTCATCACTCTTCAAAGGGTGTCTTCGACATCGTCCTTTGGAAAAATTTCTTCCCAAGGGGAGGAATATTATCTACCACTTAAGGATCTCTTTTTGGATTCTACATTAGGCATCTACCATTGCAACAAGAGTTTCTTCATTATGGGGGGGCCTTCTTGTCTCTTTATATCTCTCCTATGGAGACCATTGTATATGTACTTATATGATAGAAGTTGGCTATGGGGGGTATCATGTAATCCACCTCCTATCCTTCTTTCATTCTTTTATTTTCTCTCTTTTGGGGGGTAGTTTTGTTCCCATGAGGTTTTCTCCCTTTCTCCACTTTATAGAGATTTGGTTGTATTTGGGTACCTGATCAGGCCTAGTTGTCGGGACCCTTGTTTGCTTTCTTGCATTGTAGTTACCTTTGCTTTCTTGCACATGTTTGTAGTTGCACTCTTGCTCATCTTAAGGGGGGGTGTTAGAGTAAAGGTTTTAACTTAATTATATTAATTAAGTTACCTTTATTCCTCTCTTAATATTTCACTTTAGTTTGCATATTGTGACATTTAATAATTATATTAATTATTAAATGTCTTCCTATTAGGGTTTCTTTAGGGTTGCACAATCTCCTTTTATAAGGATTGATCATTGTATTTTATCTCTCTCTGATTAATACATTTTTAGCTTTCAGAGCACCTTTTCCTTTTGTCTCGAATGTCTTCTTTCTATGATAGGTTATTTGCATGCAGGTGATCTTCAGGGTCTATGAGGTTGTCTTTCACAACTTCAACATTCCAAAGGGATTTGGGCTCTTTTTTCCTCTGAGCTTTGTACATTTTTCTTATTCTCCTATCCTTTTGATGCCACCATAGCCAATATTTTTGACCTCCTACCTCTGTGGTTTAAACCTTCCGTCTCATTATCATCAGGAATAATTATAGTGTCGACCTCTTCTCCCAATTCACTCAAAATTAATCTCCTCTTTTAATTAGTTCCCATATCCATCAAAATATCTTTTCTTTTTTTAGGCGTGACCGCAAGTAAATCCATCCACATGGCAGTATCAGGGGTTTGGGCTTTCTTACCAGAATTCTCAGGGCTTTGGGATTTCTTGCTAGCTTTTTTAGGTGTCGGGGAGGGATGGTCTTCAAGAAGCTCAATTTTCACTGAGCTTTGAGGTTTGGGGTTTTCAATCATTTTTAGAACCATATTTTTCTGTGGGGTCCTAGAAATCACAAATTTACAAATGGCTCTTATGAGGCCTTGATGTAAAGGTGGATTGGCTCCATGAGTAAGACGCTGGCTTAGAGAGGAAAACAAGAAGAAATGAAAGTTAATTTTTTCCTTATGTCTAATGTGGTTGAGAATGGGGAAGTGATAACCATGGACTGACTTGTATCAGCCTTCAAGAGTAAAATATTTCATTACTATAAAGTAGACATTGTGATATGGAGGTGGCAACTTAACTCTAGAATACCCATTTTGAAATCTTTCTGGTTTTTCTTTCCCTTGAAAAAACTTTTCAAAATAATCTTGATACTTACCATTGCTGACCTTTGCAACCTTCGTGCCTTCATATTCCAAAGTTGTCACTTCTGCAATCAACTTAGCATCCACCTTAAACTGAAGCCCTCCCAGAGTAACTTCTCCATCTCTCCAAGCATTAGCAAACTTGTAGCTAAGTCTCTCATTATAGCCCTCCATAGCAGCAAAATACTGAGTGAAACCCGCCTGTTCGAAAAGACTCTAGAGCTCCTCATTGTTGCGAAGTGAGTTGAATTTGTGTAGTTTGGTACGCTTTCTAGGGCCTCCCATATTATTATCAGAGCTATGGAAATTTTTTGGGACGAGAAGTAAATCACTTCTATTACCTTCTGCGTCCTCAACACTCACAACTGGTAACTCCACACTCTCAATTCTAATGGAAACTATGTGACTATTCATTTGAGAAATAAAAAGCTTAAGGTTTTCTCTATAATTCATAAATCAATTCACTCCACAATTTCCACCTTTTTGTTGAATCATTATTGCTTGCGGTAGCTCCGCCTCCCTTTCTAGCAATGATAACATTTGTTTTATTCCACCTTTTTTTATTATTGTCGATGCATCTCCATTTGTCACATCGAAGATCAATCCACTGATTACACCACATACTATTTATGTCCCAATTTAAATTTTTCCTGTCATGGTACTCGTCCTTGCCATCCGGTTTTCCATTCCCACGATTGCAAATCCTTTTATCGAGATTTAGCAATCTTTTTAAAACATGCCTATGACACCTTCCACTCAACATGCCAACTTTCATTTGTGGGGTTTCCATCCTCATTATCCTTATCATCCCACCACTCATTTTAATAATTAAGCAATCCCTCCTCATAGACCTTTATTTGAGTATTTCTCCCCAAGTCTGTCCTTCGCTAGGACTTCCTTAATTTGATTAGGAAAATCATTGAAGTCCCAATTTATTAAAGTTTCTTCATTTATGCCAAGGTTGGCCATTGCATTTGCCGCCCTATTTCCTTCCCTTAATGAGTGGCAAATTTTAACACATTGGATCTCTTGCAAAATGCTTTTACAGTCTTCCAGCATATCTTTAATTTCCCATGGAATATTTTCCTTGCTATTGAGATAGTCTATTATCATCTTAGAGTCTCCTTCCACAATAGCCTTATTGTATCCCCTCTCCCTAAGAAGTCTGGCTCCTATCCAAACAACCAAAGCCTCTATGAAGTTATTCATAGTTGTTCCTAAGCCTTTGTTGTATCCAATCAGATAGGCTCCCTTATCATCCCTTATCACTCCACCAGCTATACGCCATCTAGGATTCCCCTTCGAGCAACCATCAAAGTTGCATTTCACCCATCCTAGATCCAGGGGATACAGATTGTGCTCCTTATAATTTTTTTAGCCAATTTACATTATTTAAGTCATGGGAGAGCCCCCATTGCTGTTTTATGCTTAACTCCTGTTGAGTTGACTATTTCTTAGCCTGCCTATACTTGCAGCTTTCTATGTTTTCCTGTATTTTTCTTTTCACAATTAAACATAACTCCTTACTAGTTCTTGTAGTCTCCCTAAACACTCTATTATTCCTCTCTTTCCACAAACCCCAAGCCAAAAATGGGGGAATTTGTCCCCATAGATCACAAATTATATTGTGGGAATAAGGGAAAAAGCTCCATCCTTCCACAAACAATTGGACATTAGCAGGGAAAACCCACTCCACCTTCAGAGTATTAAGATAAAAATCCCAAACTTCTTGGGCATAAGAACATTGAAAAAATAGATGCATGATGGTTTCCTCTTCTTCATTACAAAGGCTACATCTATTGCCAAAAAACCGACCTCTTTTATTAAGGTTTTCAATTGTGAGGATCTTACCATGAATAACCGTCCACTAGAAGTAATTAATTTTTGGGATGAGGTTCTTCCTCTAGACCTTAAGCCAGTCAAAAGAACCCAAGATCATAGTCGGCTGCATCATTGAGTCATAAGCTAATTTGATCGAAAAACTACCACTAGCAGTTTTTGTCCAGAACCATTCATCCTTTCTGTTTCTTGAAAACAGATCAGGATTTCCAATTTGTTTCATAAGTAGATCAATAGCAGCATCCCAATCATGTTGTATGTTTCCTCTTAGAACAAAATTACTTAGATAGTCTTTGAAGCTTTTCCTCGTGGGTCGCCATCCATCCCACATAAGCTAATTAGAATTTTTTTTACCAATTTCTTTTTTCAATCTTCTTCTAATTTGTTGGAGATCTTCTGAGGCTAACAGTGGGGTCATCCCAAAAATCAGTTTTGAGCCCATTACCAATCCTCATTTTAGCACCTCTAGTTAGCACTCTAATTTTAAGGAGGCTATTCCAAAACACAGACCCATGCAGAAGCTCCTTCTTCCTTAGAAAAAAGCTAGCATCCTTATTGTTAAGATACTTGGCCCTAAGGATAGTGGCCCAATCTTTTTCATTTTCCAAGAGAAACCATCCCATTTTTTCCACTAAAGCCTTATTAAACAATTTTAGTCTTTTGATGCCTAGCCCTCCTTTTTTTGAGACACACACCTTCTCCCATTTGATAAGAGCCATTATTTTCCTTTCCTCCACTCCTGACCATAAAAATATTCTTTGAATAGTTTCAATTCTCTCAACAATATAGGCAAGTATATTAAACATTGAGAGATAATAGATAGGAATATTCTAAAGGGAAGCCTTTAAAAGCTAATTTTTTCCAGCCAAGCTCAACAATTTACCTTTCCAGCCTACCAATTTTTTCTAGACTTTCTCCACAATATAATTCTAGTAGTTACTATTTGTATTTCGAGAGAAAAGAGGAAGCCCAAGATAAGTAGCAAGTAGTTTTGCTTCCTGAAATCCCAAAATCCTTATCACTTTATCTTTCACAAGCTAGCTAGTATTGAAGAAATATATTTTCCCTTTTTGGTAATTTATACACTGTGCCAACATTTCAATGTTAACGAACTAAATAGTCATGAATTATGTGTATATGTTTAGTTGTGTGTGTATACTGGAAATATACATAATCAATCTCAGTATGTTTAGTTATTAGTCCTATAATGTTAGTGTGTTCAATATTGGATGGTATAGTTCTTGTTAGCTTGTTTCTTGTAGGTTTATGCTTGTAATATTGGTTTAAAGTATTGTTTAAATTATTATTTTCATTTCTAATGATTAGGCATTAAATAGCTCACTTGGAAAGGTAAATAGATTGAGGTTGATTCACCACTTACGATGCATCTTTAGTATTTGATTCTATTACACGTCTCAAAATTTATGTAACTTTGATTTTACCTTCACTAACAATTTTAGATGTCTTATTTGATTTTGATTTAATAGTAAAAAATATATTTTGGGGGTTAACTTAATGTTATTGTGAAGATTTAATACTAACCTTATCAAAATATGTTCCATGTTTATGTGTAGTTCAAATAAGTACAAATGTTGTTGACAATTAATGTAAAGTTGGAACAGTAATGTTTGATTTTAAAAATGAAAAGTCATTCATTTTGTTTGTATTAACATTGGGTGTATACATTATCAGAATCATCATAAGGTAATGATTAAAAAATTCCTTAGTGACATTATCATTATTGTTTTTATTATTATTATCATTCCCTCTTGTAAATTTAATTGTTGGATTAGTTGAGAAAGTATCTAACTTAAAAAATATTCTTTTGGAGCGTGCAAGACTTCATCATCATCTCTATTAAATCCATAACATTAACACGTTTTAAATTAAGTAGTTTATCTTTAATTATTTTATTTAATTATTTGCTTCTCTTATTTAGTTTCTTTGTAGTATTTTATTCACTCAATCTTGGTGAGGGCATTGCAAATTGTAAGATAAAGTGCCCTCATATGTAGGAGAGGATAGTTGGTTTCGCATTGAGCCCCACGTGAGTGTCCACGATGACATTCCATCTCTTGCTCTCTAACATTTAACCCTAGTGTAGTTGAGTAGAATATTTAAGGATGGTATATTCCCTTCCATGTGCATATATTTTGTTACCCTTGGTGCTTTACCAAGGATGATCTTGTATGGCATTGGTGAGTTGGCCCAATATGGATTTGTGATTTGAAATTGGTGAGGTTTTTGAATGTGGTTTATGTTATGCCACTTGTGATTGTACCAAGTGTTTATTTGTGATGCAGAGGGTCAGGGATCTCAAAAATTCCACAAAGAATTAAAGATTAACAAGCTTTGCTCTTCAATTTATCAACTAGTCTCCAACTTGGAAATAGGGTCTTCACCTTGCAACTAAGGATGTTCTGCCTCCCCTTGTGACTTTCAATCACTGAGATGAATTCACCAGACCTTAAATGAACTTGATTCAAATGGGTTTCAAGCCCTAACCCTCCATTTTGTACAAAACTCCCTTTTTGCTGCTCAACCAGTCCTATTAGCCCTATTAGGCCTTTGGCGATGGACTATTGTCTTTTCTCTCAAAATTTGCACTCTAACCTCCAACTTAATGATTGTATCAGGTGTGTTTCATGATGGTTAATAACATATCAACCCACTTGCACCACTTGTTTCAGACTTTCTTACTTCTAGCCCTGCTGTTTCCTTAAAATTAGGCCTAATTAGCCCTATTTAACTCACTTTCCCGCCCAAACAAAATTTGAAATTTTGAAATAACAATCTTAAAATATATTAATTTGCATCAACTAAAGACCATTGGATATTTAATATCCAAGCTTATTTAACCTATCTAAAGCCTAAGAACATTTAATCAAATCCCTTAAAACATACTTTGCCCCTTACATTGCATTTTGACTGGATTCCTTATCAGGAATCTTGAAACCTTTAACACTTTTAGCACACTCATTCAATTCAAATGCCATTATAGGCTTCAACACATTATAATTAATGCTCTGACATGCTTGGAAGGTCCTCCTGACCCCTGCTCCCTCCTGACTCTTGGAGTGTTCCCTGAAGCTCCTGGGTGCTCCTGCACCATTCTCCCTAGGAAAGGAAGAACTCTTGTCCCAAGAAGTGTCCCATGTGTTGCCACTAAGAAACCTCTTGCTCATATGTGCTTTCATCTTCCAATGAGAAGGCAGGTAGTCCCCTAAAGTTACTGTTTTTCTCTTCTTCCATTCTGCATCCTTGACAGAATCAAAACAAAGATTAGTATGTCCTCTTTGCTGCTTGAAAACAGTGAATTCTTGTGTCCTATTGCTGCCCTCATTCCAATGCCTCCTTTGTGGAAGAACTACAACACTATTACCCTCATTGATAGGGCATTCAATGCTACCAATCTTGATAGTATTCAGATCCCACAAGGACTGATTTGATGGACTATCCACCACATAACCCTGCTGCAACTCACCACTTTTCAGTTTGCCAATGCCTTCCCCTGTTTCACCCTGCTTATTCACCTGCAAACTCTTCTCAAAACAGATTACAAAACTATCATTATTCTGCTCCAAAGGTAAAGGAACCAACTGATATTTAACATCTCCCTTGTGAACCAAATAGGTGTTAAGAAACCCATCATGCAAAGTTCTTCTCATATACTGCCATGGCCTTCCCAAGATGATATGACCACAAGTCATAGGAATAACATCACAAAGCACCCTATCATGATATGAACCAATTGAGAAATCAACAAAAGCTCTCTTACCAATCTCTACATGCTGTCCTTGAGTTACCCAAGTGGCCTTGTAGGGAGTAGGGTGATCAAAAGTTTCAATCCCTAGCTTGGTTACCATATCAACTGAAACTAAATTGCTATGTGACCCTGAATCTATAAGCAACCTGCATATCTTACCATGACTGAGACAATTTGTTTTGAAAATGGTTACCTTTGGTTCTTGATGAAGTCTTTCTCCTTGCTTGATCATGAGAAACTCACCATCAGTCACAGGGTCTGCCATGAGTGTTCTTGGTTCCTCCTTCTTATCTTCTTCTTCTTGCACCAAGGTAGCTCTCCTTTCCCTGCCTTTATCAGCTTGTTCCCACTTAGGACATTTGAAGGAAGGATGCCCTGGTTCATTGCAATTAAAACATCTGCCTGTGAATGGTCCTCTACCTTGTCCAAATCTGCCTCCTCCTCTTGGAGTGTATCCACCTCTTTGATCAGAAAATATCTCCTTACCCCTGTCATTGCTGCTTTTATCATTACTGCCTTGTCCTTGCTCTCTATTACCTCTGCCCCTATTTGAACTACCTCCTCTTCCACCATTGCTTGATCTTTCTTGCTTCCTTTTCACCTTTTCTTCTGCTCTAATGGCCAACTGAAAACATTCTCCTAATGTCCTTGGCAATTGTAAACCAATCTCATCTTGCAGATTGTACCTCAAGCCATTGATGTACCTGGCTATTTTCTCATCCTCTTCCTCATAACCTCCTCTAATACTAAGCTTGTGAAATTGTTCAGTATAGGACATCACATCCAAGTCCTTTTGCTTTAAATTCTGCCTCATTCTTTTCACATGAATGGTATAATCAGATGGTAAAAACTGCTCCTTGACCAAACTCTTCATTCTTGCCCATGTAGAGACCTTTGCCAATCCTCTAGCCATCCTATCATTCTGGAAACTTGTCCACCATGTCAATGCTGTGCCTCTCAACTTGGTTTTAGCAAACTTGACTTTCCTTTCTTCATCCATCTCCTCAAATTCAAAGTAGTTTTCCATGGCATCAAGCCATCCCAATACCTCTTCACTATCCATCTTCCCTTGATAGATAGGTAAGTCTATGTGACTCTTCCCTCCATGACCCTGTACTGCCTTCAATAACCTCACTAACCTCCTTTCCTCAGGGTCCTCTGTATCATCAGCTTGTTGTTCCTGATTTACCCTCACATGCTCTTCATCCTCTTCATTGTTTTCTTGGTCTTCTTGGTCTTCTCTCCTCCTACTCCTCTCAAGGTTATTGATCCTTTCCTGCATAGTGTCTCTCTCTCTCTTCTCCATTGTCTTTCTTCTCTTGCTCTTGTTGCTTCTTGTTCCCTTCTTTCTCTTCTCTCCCTCTCCAAGATCTCCTTCAACTCTTCCAACTCTCTTGCCAATTGGTTTTTTGGTGCCATTGCTACTTCTCCAATCCCTAAAGGACCTACTCACTGCTCTGATACCACTCTAATGCAGAGGGTTAGGGATCTCAAAAGATACACAAAGATTTAAGATTAACAAAGTTTTGTTCTTCAATCTCTCAACTAGACACCAACTTAGAAATAAGGCCTTCACCTTGCACTTAAGACCTATCTGCCTCCCTTGTGATTCCTAATCATTGAAATGATCTCAAAAGACTTGAACAAACTTGATTCAAATGGGTTTCAAGCCCTAACCCTCCATTTTATACAAAACTCTCTTTTGCTGCTCACATAGCCATCTAGCCTATTAGGCCTTTGGCAATGGATTTTTGACTTCTTCCTCAAATTTTGCAAATGAACCTCCAATCTAATGATGGTTTCAGATGTGGATTGTGATGACAAACATCATGTCAACTCCTTGGCATCAATTGTTTCAGACAACCTCACTTCAAACCCTGCCGTTTCCTTAAAATTAGGCCTAATTAGCCCTATTTTACAAAGCAAACCCCTCTTTAAATTTGTCCCCTGACCATGAAACTTTCAGCAGTCTCCTAAAATGACTCAAAACCAAGGAATCCAAGTTTTTAGCCCTCTATGACACATCTATCACGCTCCAGCACAAACCCCTCCTCAGCTTGCCTCAAAAACTAGGGCTTCTTGAAAACTAACCTTCCAATCACTTCCAGAACTTTCTCATTGACTCTACACCATTAGGACAACATATTTAGTTGATCCAAACTTGAAAACATGCCCCTCATTAAGGCAGATCTTCTGCTGCTACACCCTAGCCTCCATCTTCAAGCACTTTTCCCTTTGACAACTTGGTGTACACCTTGATATTCTTCCTTCCTGCACATTAGTTGGTTAAATATGTATGATAAATGTTAGGAATGATCCATTTCATAGGTCACAGCAGCATTCTACCTTGAAATGGATCAATCATCCATGAAAATCACCAAAATTAGTGAAAAATCTGCACTTTTTTTAGGACAGTCAGCAAAAACGTGCAAGAATTGATCTATTTCCTTTATCAGAGCATGTGATTGGAGTTAAAACATCTAAATACAAATTACCAAAGCATCCAAATGCAGAAAACTTCAATAAGATTCAATGGTTCATCAAAAAACACAGAAAATTGCAAGAAAACAGAATTTTTTTTGTATTTTCTGAGAACAGTCCATACAATGCCTTCACCAACCACCTAACCTCCGTACAAATGATTATTTTAGGGTTATAAACCCATTCCCCAACTGATCCAACTGATTTGGATTAATTACATTGCTTAATTTACTCTAAAACTCTCAAAACCCCTTTTCCCGCCTAAACTAAAATTCAAAAATTTGAAATTGCAAACTTACATTTTATTAAAATCTATCACCTAAAAACTATTGGATATTCACTATCCAAGTTTATTTGACCTATTTAAGCATAATATCATTAATCAAAACCCCTAGAACCTAATTTTCCCTTAGATTGCATTTTTAATCCAAATTCCTTATCAGGAACCTTGAAACTTTTAACACCCTCATTACACTTATTTATCTCAAATGCCATTATAGGCTTCAATACATCATAATTGATGCTTTGACATGATTGGAAGGTCCTCTTGACCCTTGCACTCTCCTGGTTCTTGACATGCTCCTTGAAGGCCCTAGGTGCTCGCACCACGAAGACCGGGTTTTTGGGTGAGTTCAGGGAAAAACCATGGGAAACATAGGTAAGAGCATTTGTTTGGCATAAATCTCTATTTTTTCCACCTAGAGGCCATTTTTTGGACTTACAGGCCATGGCCATGGATAGTTTTCTGACCCATATTGTGTCATTCATTCTCTCTATTTGTTGTTTCACTTGTTTTTGATATAGGAAAAAATAGGTTTTGAATGGACCTGAAACCATTTACAATGAGTTTTGAAAGGACTCGAAACATTCAGGTTTTAAGGGGAACCAAAACCCCCACCAAGATGAACAAGCTACTTGAAAGATAGGAACAAAAACAACTAGTAGCACCACAGGGAAACAACAAGCCAACACCCAGTGAAAAGCCAGCGGGAAGCCCAAACAAGAGCCAAGAATCTATAAGATTCTAACACTCATTGGTTTTGATGTGACCAATAACCCACTATAGATCCAGGTTTTGACAGTGACCTTGAACCCAAGAATATAACTTGCATAGCATAGAACTGGAACAAAGCTCCAACAAACAAATTTTTAGAGCCCAGTAAACCACCCTTTCTACCTCTATAGGAAAGGTAACCACAAGTGTGTAAGGTAACAAAAGTGGCCTTCAAAGACCATCTATTCTCTCCACCTCTATAGGAGAGAAACCCAAGCTCAACCATATCGTGGTGACTGCAACAACCCTTATCCTTGAGATAGAACTCCATCAAGATTATCTCTCTTTTCAAGATCTCCACCTTAATAGATGATGAAAAGAAAACAGCATGTAGGCTAGCCTTAGCTCCCTTGCAGCCACAAAACAGGGCATAATCAACCCCCTAGTAGTTTCACTTGTTAACAACCACCATGAGAACTCAATGAAGCTTTATTCGAAGAAAAATATTGAAATTTCTGCAAGAAATTTGTGAGAAAAGCTCCAAGTGAGGTGAATCAACTCCATCTTCTTGACTTTGAGCAACAAATAACCATGCTTTTCAAGCCTCCATCTTGAAAAGATAACACAAACACTCATTTTCTTCTTGCATTTGTTAATAGGGATATCCTATTGTTGTTTTTGTTGCTTTTTCCTAAAGAAAATAAGTTTATGGCCATAGCCATGAACAAAAATAATTGTGTTCTTGCTTGCCTCAGCTTCACTTTTGAAAACCCTCATATTGTCTTTTGATTTTCTCTTTGTATTTCACAAATTTAGGATAAATCCAGATGGGTTTTTCCTAGCACCTATATTTCTGTATCTGCAATCTTTCCAAAAGAACCCAAGTGGGGTTACTTGATTTCTTGTAGAAACTCAAATTTTAATTAGAAATACAGATGGTTTTGAAAATACACTCCATTGTTGTAGAATATAGCAATACAAGTTTCATTTTTTGAAACCCAAGGTGGGTTTTTCCCATATTTTGTAGAAAGAGGTCAAACCTAACCATAACTTATCATAATACATGAAATGGCTTTCATTTTTCCTAAATCTTGTAGGGAATTCTCCATGTTTCCATTTGTATATCAGATCTTCATGATGAACCTAGATGAGTATTTTTTCCACTGCACAGTGTGAGCAGAATGAAAACTTCAATTTTGAAAATTGGGTTTTGTTGTGAGCATCTAAATTGATTGTCTACATTTGATGATAATGGACATTATGAATATCCATTTCTTAACTCTGAATAATAAACCATTGTAATTGTACCTTCCATACATGGATAATAGCTTCCACTTGCTTCTTTTGAGGACAATGATGACCACCTTTGTTATTATTTGGTTCTTGGCTAAAGATAGAATTTGTAAATCATTTCCAAGCAACACTGCCCTTATTCATGACTTTACCATGTTCTCTTGAAGCACCATGCTCCATGATGGTTTCTATGATGACTATCTTCAATAAAGACAATCCCTTCCTTTCCTTGACTGCCAATACCATCTCAAAAACTATGACTATCTTCTTTGTGCTTCTATGAATGTTTCAGTCGAGCAATTATATTGTTCTTTATGATAGTGGAAAAGAAATCACTATCATAAATAATGATATATCTACTCCATATTGACCAATTTTCTTCCTCTATACTCACAAGTGAAACAATCCTTTCAAGCCCCTTATGAAACTTTTCAAGCCACATTTTTATGTTATCTTGCACCACTAAGAATGCTCACCCTTTATGATTTCCTATAAATATTGTAATTATCTTTGAAAAACATTGCCTCTATTTGTGATCATTGTTATTGTCTTGAAAGACTATAATAGGCTTTATATTAGGTAATCTACCCCAATAAGGGGTCTCCTCTCAAAATGATTTATGGGATTAAACATCATTGAGCACTATTGCTTGTTTTCAATGGATACTCAAGAAGATTGTTGACTATTTAATCATGCCTTTTTGTTCATGATACTTTCTTTTTTCTATCAATTCATTGGCGAACTCAATCTAACTCTGATCTTGATCATAATTTTGCCTCTTATAACTGTGAATTAATCAGTATTACATTCTCGTTGTGAATCATGATAACCATAGCATGAAGTCATCCAAATGGGGTTGCATTCTTGGCTGCCTATACCTTTGGTATCCCTTCCATTATTTGTGGAACTAGTTTGAGACTTCATAGTCTTTCTATCATTTGCTAACAGAGCTTCATAGAGTGAATAATCATAACTTTCACTATCATCTTACCTGCCCCTAATGGATTGAAAAATTCCACTCCATGTTGCATCCTAGGTAGCCCATTCCACCTATGGATTCTAAAATGATATTCTATCCTTTAATTTATCTCACCCATGAAGCTAAACACTACAAGTAACGAAACTCTATGAATTGGTATTGTGTACAATAGGATTAAGTAATCCATAATTAGACTTGTGTGCTCAAATCTCTCTCTACAAAGCTCAATATCCTTTGAAGTTTCTTCCATTTGTAAATCATTTGATAGTAAAATGTTTGGTGCCTTGATGTTTCCCATTGTATATTTCATTGATAAGCATATGTTGTCTTTTGATTTTTCCCATTCACTATCCTACATCATGCCTCCTACTAGCTTATCACCTTCTTGAAGAAAGCATGAGATTTCCTCATCATTCTTAGTGCTCTTGTCATTGAATACCATGATGATATCATCTTTATGTGCTAAACACAATGCTTTTGACCACTTTCTTAGGGTGACCGTGATGCATGTTTACCTCTTCAACTCTTAACAGGCCTGTAGATCACTACCATTATCCATAGTCTACCTCATATATAGATGAATAATGAGTATTTCCAAATGCATTATTTCTCTTTCAATGTTCACTGGTATTGGGACTAGCATACATAAATGTTATATCTAAAGTAATAAAATGAGAGAATCATACCTTTTTGAGATATAACTTACATATTATAACCAAGACTCCTCGCTGCCCCTTTGATCTCGACCCCATGTTACCACTTGAAAACACTTCTCTTGGAATTCTATCATGTGATTTCTTCTATTCACCTACCATACCACTTGCATAGTGTTGTTCATGGCTACTTGGTTGTGCCTATCCTTTTATAATTGTCACTATGATAGTGGGAAGATGTATTATTATGACTATCCCAGAATCATTACCTTGAACAAGGATCATATGATAGGCTTTTTAAAATTTCATACTATCACTTTTTCATTGAGATGATTACCAACACTGCTAGAGAAAACTACTATAAACACTCCATATGGTTGTCACTTAAAGAGGATTGTTCACAACCTTGAACTACCACAAGGAAATCAAGACTTGTTCGATGATAGTGCTACTCAATTTTGAAACTATCATGAAAAGATTTAACACATAATAATGATATTAAAGGACTACCCTCCATGCATTGGAAAATACCAAAAACGTTTCCTTCACACTATCATCTCACTACATTATGCATGCTACAACTAGATTTCTAATGCGTTTCTTTATGACTCCAAATCCTTTGGATTGCAATATCCCCCTATCATAATGGTATTCAAACTTATTTTGCAGGGTTATAATATTTTGCATAACACCTAGTCATACTAAATTTCTGACTATCCCAAAATTATCACTGAGAAATATCAATCCCCTAGTCTTGCATGGAAAATTTTAGACCCCTTTTGGCTGCTTTCATTGAATTTCACATTCATTTGATTAGCATGTGTTTCTTCATTCATTGTTTTTGTCCTACACTTCATGCTTGTTGTTCATATACACTTGTACCATTGTACTACTTGTTGTGCTACATGAATCCGCTACTAGATTCCACCGTGCACCTGTCTCCTAATAGTTCTTGCAAAGGTGTTATCCTTGTACTTATATCATGACCTTGATTTAACCATTGTTCTATTTTTTATTATGTGTAATCAATACACAAAGTCTCCTCGTTTTAATTTGATTAAACAACCACATGTCACCTATGTGGGTGACCTAAAAGCTCACCTTCCTATGTGATGTGTGACTGCCGAATAGGGTTACATTGAGAGGGGATTGACAACATCCCTAAATGCTTCCTCTTTGTTCAAAAGATGCATAATTGAAATTGATGCATCTATGAAGTCACTTCATTTATAAACAGATCATGGATCTTCTTAAGAAGATTGAATGACATATCAACACAATATGTTGCATATTTTGAATCTGATAATGAAAGTTGATCAACTAGCATGATTCCATATTGATTTAATGCATTGATAATAGATAAATCTTTGATCAAGTTGCTCAATTTCCTTTTCCTTTCAAAGCATGTTGGGCTCTACCCTTGTGACAGCCACATTTACCCCACATGTTGTATTTGATCTGAATCAAAACAGTAACGAGACTTGTCCTAAATCTACACATGAAGCAAAGAGTTAGAAAATAAATGCATAGGTTGGATGTGTTTGATGACTTCTTTTTTTCCAAGACATCGAAGGTTTGCATGTTTATTTTATGCACTTACGGTTTAGTTTATACATGCATAGGTAGGTGTGTATGTAAGTATTGAATCTTTCATTGCTTAGAGTCTTGCTCTAATTAATATCATTTCTTTTTTTAGATGGAGGTGCTAGGAGCACTATGCAGCTGTGGAGGACACAATCAGCTTGGGGCAGCAGTAGTAGGTCCACTTGTAACTAGTCATTCCCAGGCAATGACTGGTACCATTCTTATATGCACATTGTTTGTTTACTTTACTTATTCATGTATGAATTGCTTCATATTTTCATTGAATAAGAGAGTTAGTCCCTT